>APFE030931407.1:0-70630 GCA_000404065.3 Pinus taeda | reverse complement strand
AAATTAACAGAGTGTCATGTAATAATACATCTTAACTAAATTATAAACTATTATCATTTACCACACTTTATATTATTATACATTCTCTTACTACATTAAAACCGTCATTATCATATTATTATAAAACCATTATGTATATTTAATATATAACCATTATCATACAAACATTATGTATAATATGTAATATTTTAAAACATTAAGACCTGTTATTTTATATTTACAACATTGAAAATTAATAATATTGTATAGATCTTATTATATCGCATTAAAAAAAATTCATATTATATTTATATTGAAATTAAAACCTAAAACAACTAGGGTCGCAAAACCTAAATTCAACCACCAATGCACAGGCTAAATGTAAGGCACACAATTTAATGATGTGTTAATCGTGAGGTACACGATAATGCCACGCATACAGTTAATAGGCACCCCCACGTTTTCAATTGTATTTATCATTTTAATTTGATTATTTAATAATTCATATATATGGTTTTATTTTTCACTAATATTTATACGTGTACGAAAAAGAAAGGTACAGTTAAATTTATAATATATTTAGTAAAAAAAAATTTTAAACGAGGTTTAAACATTTGTTTGTATTATAAGGGGCAATTTATTACTTTCAACTTCATCTGAATAAAGTAGCCACCATGATAAATATACTCCACATTTTCAATTTAAACCATCAAATAAATTGAGTATTTAATATCTAATAGAAAAAAAGGCCTATCACCATAATTAAAAAATATTAAATAATATAAATATAAAATATTTTTTATTAAAAAAATATATTTATAAATAAAAAGATTATATGATCTTTTGGATAGTTGATTTAGTAAACTCCTATTAAGTGAGTGATAAGTCCAGGGAAATTGCCATATGAGGAGCCCACACCTGGCAAGTTGGATGGACAGGATTATGTTTTTTTGGGGACTTGTGAAAGAATGCTCCATTCAACACATTTTTACCGAGCTCAGAACCAGCAAGTGGACAACCTTTCAAAGCAAGGTCTTCTATTAGAAACAGTACCTGGTCCATGAAGGTAATATATGGGGAGAAATCCTCTACCATTCAGGGTTTCTCAATCACTGGCTTTTAACTCACCTTTGATTATCTCCAGGTCTACTCTTCTTCATCCTTTTTGTTTTATCATCATATATGTATGGTATATGAATGTTCAACAATCTCTGAAATCAAGGTTACATCTCAGACACCCACATGTGTTGCATTTAAAAAATTGTATCTGTTTTTATGTGGATCAGCGCAGATCGTTTTTCCTTTAGGGAGGGACACATCCCCTAGTTTCTGTTTTTAAGTTTAAGATCTTCCAGCTTCTAAAAGTTTGATAATGTACTATCTGGAATCTTTATATAGTCTCAATATAATACAAAAGAAAAGACAAAAAGAAAAAAAAATCGTGTTTAAGTGGTATCTTATTATAAGTAGGGGTTGCAGTAGTAATGGGTTATAATAAATAGTTATTGTAATCTATTTGTATGAAGCAAGTATTAGCCCAACCTACTTGCTGATTTTTATAGCTGGGCACATAATAATAATGAAAATCATTGATTATTTTTTATTTATATTTTATAAATATAAAAATATATATATATAATATATATATATATATATATATTATATATATATTTCTTATATATTAATGATGAAAAATATGGTTTTTTTTACATCTGCTATATAATAATTAACTAATTATAAAAACATATTTATTTTTTGAGATTTTAAACAACAGTGATTGAATATCTATCAAATAATTTTTAGTATTAAAGATTAGTTTCATATTATAAATAGCTTTCTAATAAAAAACTATATTTAACTTTAAAAATAAATTTAAAAATGATCAAAATATCTATTTTTATTTTTAATTATAATGTCTATATATAACCTTTTTTCAGGCGTAAGTTTTTCCCACTGCACATAATTACTTAGTTAACAAAAATCTTTTTAAAAAAATATGGGAAATTAAATTAACGGTGCCTTGGGAAATTTTGTAATGGACCTTTTGACAATGGACCTGAAGTTAATGATATTGTCATAATACGCATTGGTCATAAATCTCTTTATCCAAACCTTTTTGTGTTTAAGATTTTGTAAAACATTAAAATCTTTAGACTAGTGTTTTCGAGATTATAGTTAAATAAATGATTTTTTTATGACATTTGTTTTTGTTTATTTTAGCTAAAATAAAATGGGTTGGAGTATTTAATACATAGAAATCTAGTGTTTTAAGGGACTTTTTCAAATCCTCAATCTATTTATGCATTCAAAAATGTATTTAAAACAAAAAACAATTATATTTTTTTCTTGAAATTATTTCCTTGATTCTAGTGACAAAATTCTATTCGATTTTATCAATAAGTTAGAATACGCCATATATATACTATATATATATATATATATATATATATATATATTATATATATATATATATATTATATATATATATGTTTGTGTGTGTGTGTGCCATCGTGTGTTTTATTATATTATTAATATATTTACATTATATTGGAAACCAGGTCAATAATAGAAATGGGGGGTTATTTTCAAAATATCAAAAAGAGCACACCACATTAGTAAGGTTTATCTAAACAAGTTTGACTAAACATTCATATGAGCTTGTCTATTTATAGAAATTGATAAAAATCTAGTATAAACAACTCAGTCTCCATGGACAAAATACAAACATTTTTCTTCTCTATAAACTATTAAAAAAAAAAACATTGAAACATAAGGAGCCATTGAAAACCATGGGTGAAACCATGAGGAGGAGGTGGACACATCAATCAACACTAGATATACCGATTTCTTTGGTGGTGTTGGGCCTTTCCCATTGAGAGGAAGGCTTCAATGTGGGCTACGAAGATATCAATTTTAGAAGAATTTCATCTTTGGTGTCATTCTTTCAAGGACGACTTTGTCAAGCAAGGAATTTAGCTATCGCAATAGAGGTCTATTGTATGCAAGTATTGATTATGGAAACCTTTTGTGTGACATGTATCAGAAACCCAATATGAAGTAGTAGCACAGATGTTAATAACTAAATTGCATTCCCTATCAATAATGATCACTTCTCTACCTCCTTGATTTCCTCATACATGTTGCGAGGGTTTTCTTGTGTTATTGATGGGTTCAAGACTAGGCTCTCACTCAAGCTCTACATCCGTTGTCTATCCCTTTGTTTCGAGCTCCTCAATGACATTGTGCTCTATGTCCAAACATCAAGTCATAGGAAATGGAGTGGGGAAGCCTAGACTCCAAATGCCAAGAGATGAAAATAAAGGAAAGTAACTCCTGAAAGGGTGACGATCAAAGATAAAAAAAACCAATAGCGAGGTTCCTTGGGAATGAGAAGTATGCCAGGGGAGAGTGGCCCAGGATTAGAGAAGTCCAGATAAGGATAGAAGTAAGACTATAAACACAAATAGTCTCAAGAAATGGTATCAGAAAGTGGATAGAAAAACTATCCATAATATTTACAAGCCTCTCGAAAATCCACCACTTTAATAACATAATAAATTGAGACTGGAAAAAGGTAAATGAAGCTTCTTGCACCTTGTAATTGTTGATAGAACTTCTAACTTTGATAACATATAAAATTTGAGAATATATCATAAAACCACAATGCTATATCATATAAAGAAGTATAAGACTAGCCCGAACCCTCCATTACCTTAGTTTTAATTCATTCTAAAGAAGTGATATTAGCTTTTGTGCGGTGCTTGATGCCATGAGGTGTTGAGCTACTTGCTAGCTGAGCGTCAAGCTTCACTTGAGATGAAAGTGTCAAGTGGAAACAACTTTGAGGGACAAGGAGAAAGCTCACAGGCTAAGTGGGGGAGGCCATGCCAGGAGGGCTTGGTCCTTCCCCTAGTGAAAAGGAAGAAAGCTTAGATGCAAGAAAAAAGATCCTAAAGGATGGCGAGAAAAACTAGTTATCAAGCCATAAATGCAAAGCCAAAAGAGTAAAGATTGATAGAGACAAGCTTTTTCGAAACCAACAAACTATTATAATCATTTGAAACCATAATAACCCACAAATTTTGAACACTCAAAATCTTTTCTCTAAGTTTTCTAGTCTCCATTAATCTCATAACACACAACATCATGGCTAAGTAATGAGATGTATGATTCTCATATAACCATAATATAACCACTACACCTCCCTCATAAATTACTCAAAGTGACGTTGAGGTGACCATCTAAAACATTTTCCTTTACTTCATTTATCTCCCCATTCAATAAATCATCAAAGGCATTTATCACACAAATTTATCAAAATCATTTCCTACAATTGTATTTAGATATAAAAAAATAATTTTGTATTAATTGAAAATTAAATCTATTATAATATATATATATATATATATATACCACCTCACAATAAGATTATAGTGTAATATATGATAATTCATATATCAATGTTAAAGTATAAAAGCATTGTGTGATCATTTAGTCATTATCGAAGAAATTAAAAAATAAAAAATACAATATGAATAGTTAAACTCAATATTACCAAGTATATAATAATAAGTTCATTTTCATAAACGATAATTAAATAAGTATATAATAATGAGTTCATTTTCATAAACGATAATTAAAATATTATTTATTTATAGAATTGGTAATAAAACATCAAATTTTTCCTAAAAGCAAAAGGAATTTAATAACAAATTATATGCAGATCGTATTAATTCCATATATACTAATTAATATTGTATAAATGACCAAATGATATATATAATATTTGCAAAAGTATATGATGTGTAAACAAAAATTTAACATGATTTAAAGTGGTCAAGTAAGGTATATGATGTGTGAAAAAAAATTTCACATGATCTAAAGTTTTCAAGTATATAAAAAAATAATAATAATAATAAATATGACTTTTTACCATAGAATTTTTTATTTTTCTTTTAATTTTTTTTTTTTTTTATTTAATTTCAATCTAATTTTATAATAAAATTTTAATTTTTAACAATAAAATAATTTTAAAAATAATTCCAAAAGACTAAATTAAAAAAAAAAAATCCAAAAGGTCAAAAAGACCAGAAAAAATGGGAATGGATTATTATTAGGAATAGAAAAGTTATTATTCGAGATAGAATCCAAAATAAAAATGATAAATAATGATTAAGATTACTCAAAATCCGCTTTTGGAATTTTCATAGTTTTCCATGGCATAAAGGTCCTATGTTAAGTTGGATTCTGAGTGATATTGACCTTATTTTTCTGGTTGAAACTTGGGAGCATGATGAATCTAGGGTTCCTCACCCTGACGGATTTATTCTTCGGTCTGCTTGGAACAAGAAATCCTCTCGAAGGGCTCTTGGGGGTATATGTTGTTATATTAAGAAAATTGTTTCTTCTCACATCTAGCTTCATACTATCGACCCCTTCAATCAATACATTTGGAAAAGGATCTTTGATCCTTCCTCCAATAGGAATTTTCTTGCAATCTACTATTTCGCTCCTATCAACTCTACCTCCTATAAGAAAAACAATTTAGACAAGAATTGTCCTTTCACTACCTGATGAAAAGACATTTACAACGTGAGGAATGAAGGTAATATCCTTTTGCTTGGGGACTTAAATATTAGAACTGCTACCAACCAAGTTTTTATGTTAAGTAACCACTCTAACGATGACCTCTTGTGGCTTGACGAAGATGATGAATTAGCTAATAGATTCAAGAGAACCTCTGAAGACAAAAGCGAGAACTTATTTGGCACTGAGCTCCTGATGCTTTGTAGTTCCCAAGACTTGATTATCTATAATGGTATTAGCAAGTGACCTTCCTTTGGCCAGATGACTTGTTTACAAGGGTTGGGCAGTAGTGTGGTGGACTATGCAATTTTGGACACCCGCGTCCTTAACCGTATTACAAATTTTGAGCTTCTTAAATATTTTGAGCCTGACTCGGATCATTGGCATATGTCTTTAACCCTCAATCTTGTTATGCATACCAACCACATGCATGATACTAGGGAAATCCAAAGACACACTCGTTTCAATCAGAGTAATATAGACCTTTTTGTTAAAGGAGTTAAAAAAGGATTTCAGTTCCTAACTAATAATAACAATATTTATCACAATTTATCACAATTTTACTACTACCCTTTCCACTACCATTAACAAGTTCTCTATTGAGGTTTCATACAAGAATATTAGTAGAACTTCCAACCCTTGGTAAGACAAAGACCGTAAAAGTGCCATGAAAACTATTTGTGACTCTCCTAACAAAATTGTAAAGCTCTAAAATATTAGTATATACAAAGGCTTCATTAAAGAGAAGAAAGTGATCATATCTTAATAAGAGACAAGAGCATCTTCTTCACCTCTCTAAAGTTTCACCCATAAAATTTTGGTGGAATGTGCTTGTTCGTAAATCTAAATATAATCATTCGATCCCCTTAGAAAAGCGGGACATGTATCTTAGGAAGTTGTATGCCTTCTTGGACACCATGGACAACATCATTAGCACTCCTAATAAGGAAGATATATTTTCTCTCGAGGACGTTGAGTCTGGGATTAATAAGCTCGCCAGTGGGAACATTAAAGATTTTGAAGGATACCAAGCTGGGATCTTAAAGTTGGGAAGATCTATCCTCATTCCTCATATCCACAAGATTCTCAATTTGGCTATAAAGCATGGCTTCTCTAAGCCTTGGTACACAAAGCCTTATTGCGCCTAGCTTTAAAAATGGTGACAAAACGGTTCCCTCTAACTACAATACCATTATGGTTAAGCCACATCTTAGCCAAGCTTTCTTGTCTCATTTTGGAAGAGAAGATTAGCCATTGGTTTGAAAGCCATGTAAAAGGGCTAAACAGAAAGCTTCTTCTAGGAGATACCACTCGATTATCGACCATCTTATCACTCTTAGGACCATTGTCAAGGAATGTCGCAATAGTAAAATTGATCTCTTTTGCTGCTTTGTGGACTTTAGAAAAACCTTTGACACTATTCTCTGAGATAAGCTTTGGAAAAGACTTGATGAGATAATGATTCCTCAATTGAAGATTGATGTGATTTGTCTCTACGAGACGGTTGTTGCCTAGCTTAAGACCAACACGGGGTGGTCTAAAGATATTAAATGCAGTATCAGGGTTAAGCAAGGGTGTCCCCTTTCCCATACCCTTTTTGGTATTTACATCGATAAGCTAGAGGAGTGTTTGGAAATCGTGGGGTGCAAAGGGATGGAGCTTGGTAGTATTATCATGGCTCTTCTCCTCTACACCGATGCTATCATTCTTCTCGCTAGAAGCCATGACGACCTAGACAAACAACTTAAGACTCTTCATGGTTATTGCTCCAAGACGGGTATGATGGTTAATATCAACAAGGATAAAATCATGATAATTAAATCCAAAAATATTACCCATGGAAATTTCGTCTATGATAACAATTGCTTAGAACATGTCTCTTCCTATAAATATTTGGGTATTGACATTCATTATCACCTCAACTGGAATTACAACATTGAGGAAAGGATTATTGGAGGCTAGAAAGCTTATTATGAGCTTGAAAACAATTGTAAGGTTGTCGATGTTTGTATTTGGAGTAAAAAAACGTCCCTCTTTGAGACCCTTGTCGCCCATGTTGTCCTATACGGTTGTGAAGTCTAGAGTTGCAGTATATCTAGAGAGTCATGGAGAAATATTGAGATGATTCAAAAGCAATTCATAATCTACAATCTCAAGATCAAGGGAAATACCCCCTACCCTATCCTCCTGATCGAAGCTGGCCTAGGGCTATGTTTAAGTATCTAATGTATAAGAAGGAACTTTACAACATGGAATCCAAGAGCCTTCCTAAAATTGCTTCTAACTTTAGTCAAAACGCCCACCTTCGCCTCAAGTGTGGATGGCATAAGGATGCCTAGTCTTGGCTCAACCATTGGGGGATAAATTAAGAGATCATCGTGGGAAGCAAGGATACTGTCAAAGATACTATGGCCTCTAAATTTAAAGATAAGCTGTGGGAGGATAAGGAGTTGGAGGGTAAAAGGAAGCTAATATATTATAAGGAGGTGATCAACCCCACCCTGAACCAAAATTATCTTTCTATTTTTGATGAGCTCAAAGAAGAATATGAACATTGCTAAGATTATAACTAATTATCATGAGCTTTGAAGTGAAACCGGGTGGTGGTCTACTACCAAGACTCCTTGGGACGATAGAATTTGTCACCTTTGCGATATTGAGAGTATGGAGGATGAAAAACACTTTCTTTTAGATTGTCTGGCCCTTACTCACTTCCAATCTTTTTGACTTGTTAAGTCAACCCAACTATAATGATATTGGTAAACTTCTTTCCCTTCATTTTGAATATAGAAATAAAATTCTAAAAAATTACAATTAGATTCTTATTCTTTTTAAAGTATAATAGATTATATTAATCTTAATAAAAATTAATCATCAAATATTAATAAAAAAATTATAATAAAAATATAATTAATACAAATTACTTACTGACTCATAATATCTAGGGATACCTTGAATCTTATCGATTGAAACAATTGAAATCATGTATCGCAATAACTTCTTTTTTAACCTTTTGTGACAACCATCACATAAAACCTAGATTAGGGTTTCAAAAGATTTCTTAACTTTCGGATTATGTCACTTATTACCAAAACATCACGTTACAGAACTGAGTCACTTACAATATGATAGATTCGCCATGGTCTCAAACTACGTCACCATAGCCATGTTACCTTTACCTCTCAACTATTGCAAGGCGTTGTCTAAACGAGCTACGAATGGGTCTATGAGGCTACGAATCAGTATAAATGACAAATTTAATTATAAAAAAATTGCGGCAATGGATGGAACATTATCTAAAACTACTGGACACTCAGAATTTTGAACTTGAGAACACCAATTTCCAAAAGTTTCCACTCAATCTCATCAAAATCCGACTAAATTTTCGATTATGAAACCATTTTCATAATAAAACAATTGAAATAATGTGTATAGCTATAACGCTGTTTTTTTCAACTTTTCTGACAACTATCACATAAAACCCTAGATGAGGGTTTCGATAGATGGTTGAATTTTCAGATTAGGTCACTTATTACGAAAGCATCAACGTTACAGAACTGACAATATCATATATTCCTCGGGGTTTCAAACTACGTCACCATAGCATCCAGATGTGTCATAGAGCGATTTGCCGTGTGATCGATCAAGAATATGCTCAACTTATACCATGAAAGAAAATATTCACAGAAAACAATGTTTTGATTAGATTACTAGATACACGGATTGTCCTGTACAAAAGATCTGAGAGATTCGTCTGTCTTTATGGCCAAATTACGAAAAGCCCGGGTTTTCGTGTTATGATGTTTGTCATGAGTACAAAAAATTATAAGTAATATAACCCGTGGATTTTTCGTGTATGATAAGTCTGAGAATTCCGTCCATGTACTGTAGTTGCAGACAAACAGATGTTTGAAGACCAGAGCACCTATCCTTTCCTTTCATGTAACAACATCATTGGTTCTGTGACGAAGCGGGGCTTAACATTCTGCACGGCCGGAAGAATTGAGTGTTTTTATTGTTGAAAGTGCGTTGATGAGATCTTGATTTAGACGCTTCTGCACTCTCGCTAATCATTCCAAACTTTCATTCTATTCTTTTGCACTGAAAGCGACAGGGTGACGTAGTAGGGCGTTGAGGGACCTTTTAGGTTATAGATCGATTTAGGGATAGATTTTAGGATCTTCCCAAAAATCAATCCGGTATGGGAGAAAGGCTTATTAGCGAATCATGCTTCTATGCCGTGTAGAATCACAGTTGAATCTATCACTATAAATGGGAGCGTTTTCGATAAACTCACCGAGAAGAAAGGGGATAAATTTTATCATACGCAACGTAGCTATTTCTTCGAGTCTGAAGATATAACAAACGTGGGAGAAACCCGACTTGGGCGGAACGACGGAAGGTTTTTTTATTTTAATTGGTAAATCCCTTGCTTAATTTATGGGAGACCCAGGATCAAACGTTATAGCTGTCATTATAACACCAAGAGCATAACCAACTGTCTGCAAGTCTGGTATACTAAGTTCCTATGATTTTAGCGATATTCACTTGCCAGAGGATTTAAGGGCGTTGCCTAACACTACCCCATGGAACCAATATTTCACCGGGCATAGGTTTATTAATGGGTTTGGCTACATATGTCTATAATTAGATTATGTATTTGTTTAAATCTGATGACTATTAATAGGTTTATAGACGCGGAAATATGTATAATTATTATCTAATTTATAATATTTACTTGTCAAAAAATTTAAAGGTGTTTTCTGATTACTATAAGTTTTGGATTTTTTGGGTTGAAATCTAGTGAGATAAATTATAAATTTTGGATTTAATTTTTTATTATTTCAAATATGTTTTGTATATGAATTCAATATCATGAAAAAGCTAATGCACTGAGATTATGGAAAGTACAAGTATTTCAATCAACTTCGGCTTGATTTTGCTCCATTTTGAGCATTTTAAATGTATTTTATATATGAATTCAACATTTTGAAAAAACTAAAGCACTTGGATTAGAGAGAGTGCAAGTATTCCACAATCCTTATTAAATTTAAAGCAAATTCAGATAAGAAAATATATTTGGAAAAAAGAAATCCAAAATTTATAATAAATAGAATAAAATGAATTTAAGAGGCAAAATAGATGAAATTTCCAAAGCAAGAATTCCTAGGACTCTACATTTGCACATTAATAGCTTTTTAATCAAAATTCTAATTTTTTAGAAACAATTAAAGAAGTATAAAAAAAATATTTTTTTAATCACAATTAAAGAAGTTGGTATATCCTGGTAATCTTCTCTACATCAATGAATTGGAGTT
Source organism: Pinus taeda (assembly GCA_000404065.3). NCBI lineage: Eukaryota > Viridiplantae > Streptophyta > Pinopsida > Pinales > Pinaceae > Pinus > Pinus taeda. The sequence continues at coordinate 59,747 of APFE030931407.1, read as the reverse complement.
TTAACTAATAAATTGCTTGCATCTCTTCGCTGTTTTCAAATAGTTGATCCACTTATTGATAGTATTGTATTAATGAAAAGTAGAATGCCTAGCTATGTCCTCTCTTATATATTCTCCTCTATTATATATTCTTATGAAAGGTTCCCTATTCGTGGTTCCTGTACCATTCAACAATTTCACAATTACTGCCAATACCTATCAACTCCTATCAACGTTCACCAACGGCGACTAAGCCCACTGTACTGTGAATCATATATAAGGATGGCATAAGGTAAAAGCGACGGGTTGTCCTTTCCACTCTAATTACCTCTACCGGATGCTGTGTCCTGGAGAGCTATACCTATTATTTGAATGCTGGTAATGTCTTTACATGCCAATGACAAGTTATATCATTTCAACGAAGCGCTACAAAAGCAAGCATTTCCCTAGTGAATATGTTAAATGTGTAGCTAATATGCATCATTTTAATTAGGTTAAAAAGGAGATCCAATTCGGTCAAAATTTTAGAGCATTAGAGTTCTATGTAGGTTAAAAAATTATCCACTTTAGACTAACCCAAATACCTTTCGAAACAACTCAAAATGTGAATGGTTAAATGGCTATAAAGGGAAAAATTTGGGACAAGTACCGTTATACTTATCATAATCCTCAAACCAACCTAACATTTTTTCCGTCGTGTTTCTCTTTTTAACGTCGTAAATTTGAGAGTGGGAAGGTAGCGTCTTTTTCATTTCTATGAGCGTAAATTTGAGAGTGGGAAGGTAGTTTTTATCGTAGAACGTAAATCTTATTTTATTCATATGGTTTTACGTAAACGTAATTTTTGTTTATAGGATTAGGGTAAACGCAAGTTTCAATTTAAATGCAAAATTCATCATAGTCTAACCTAAGATTTTCACCGGTAATCGTAATTTGCAGATATATATTAACTTGTCATTATTATTAAAAAAATCACACCTTCTAAATTATTTTAGAAGAAATCATCATTCAAACGATATTATTTTTAAATGTGAAACTCTCATTAAAAAACTCATGCCACCTGACATAAACTTCTCAGGTCACCTAAAATGAACTATTTGCTATGATTGAAATGACTTGATCATGATTCATTAGGGACCAAACGTCCACTTTTACAAAATGCCTTTTTAAGTTTGCGTTTTTATGAGTGGGCAAACATAAATGACTAGCTCATGACTAGATCATGATTTTAGGGAGCAAATATTCATTTTCTACTTTCAGAAGATGCTTTTATTTATTTTTTTTAAAGAATAGTGGGCGGTGATAAATGAGTAAATTTTTATTTTTATTAGAATTTCATTTTTGGGAGATGTTTTTAAATTTTAAATAACTAATTAGTGGGCAAATTTCCACTCTTGTCATATACTTCTAAGTCTTGATTATTAACATAGTATCTAGCAAGAAACTTCATCTCCTCTATGTTAATCACAAAAACTTCCTATAATAAATTTATACACTTTCTAATAACATTTGGCATTAAACTCATATGGAACTCTATATATATATATAAACACTATTTTTTAAATTATGGATAATTAACTTAGAATTATAAAATTTAAGATGAAAATATATATATTTTTTAATTTTTTTATAAAATTATGATGGTGGTGGTGGTGGTGAACCCCCAAGAAGTCCAATATGGTCTATATGACTTTAAGAAGGAAAGTAAGTGATTAACTAAGGTTCTTTAATATTTTATTTCTATGATTTAAAAGAAGTGAGAGAAGCTTTCGAAGATCATTGTAATTGTGTTGAATTAACAAGTCATGAAGGTTGGCAGTGCAAGAAATGTATTGAAAAGGAGAACACATGTGAGTAAGGTGGGTAAGGGCTAGAAAATCCAAGAGAAAGTGTTGTTGATTTAAAAGTCATGAAGGTTGGTAGTGCAGCAAATATTTTGAAAATGAGAACACATGTGAGTAAGGGCCCTGAAATCTAAGAGAGTTTTTCATCTTTAACACTCATAATATCACAAATTGGGTAAATTCTTTGGAATGAAAGAAAAAAACCCAAGTACTTCCCTACATTTTATGGATAATAAATTCTACGTAAATGGTTAAAGGCTATTATGGGGCCTCACTCAAAGGAAATATAAAAAAATATTAAAAAAACTTCACATCTACCTCTAGACCACTTGAACTAACCTTTAAAACTAAATATATATTTAATAAAAATTATTTATTTCATATAATATAATAGTGATACTTTACTTATAATTTTTTTTATCAAATTAAAAATAATTTCAATTATAATAATTATTATTTAATGTAAAAATTTGTAAACATAATTATTAAAAAAAAAATTATACTATTCATTACAATAACTAAATTTTAATTTAATAAAAACTAATAATTCTATAATTTTATAAATTTATAAACATAATTATTAAAAATAAAAATATTATATATTCATTACAAATAACTTAAAATTAATTTTAATAAAAACAAATATTCCTTATATTTTATAATCATTATCACGTAAATTTTAATAAGATATAATTTTAATAAAAAAAATATTCTTTATATTTTATAATCATTATCACGTAAAATTTTAATAAGATATATTTGTTAAACTATGGAAAAAATAACCATAGATTTTATATTTTGTAAACTAAAATTTATTGAAAAAATAAATGAATAAAATATAAATTTAATTTTTAATTTTTGTAAACATTTTAAATACAACTTTTTAATCAAAATAAAATATTCTTTACTAAAGAATTATTCAACCATTTTAATATTCAAAATCATATATATACTTTGTAATATTATAAAATTATAGAAAAGTAACTACTAGTTTTATGAAAAAAATAATTAAAAAGAATTATGAAGTCTTATTACTATATAAATATCTTTAGATCCGTTTATGATTAATTATTTAATTTTTTTAACATGTTTATGATTTGAAAATTTGTAACATCTATTTAGAATAAATTTTATGATTTAAAATTTTGTAGCATTTATATAAATAGAATTTTTAAGAGACATTGTTTGATTAAATCAAAAATATATTAATCTTATTAAAGATATTATTTATTTACTTGTTGTTTACTTTTAAGTATAATAATGAAGAAAAATATTTAATAGATAAATACGATAATACGATAATTTCATTAATTCTCTATATGTTGGTCAAGATTTCAAAGCAAAAGTAAAAAAAAGTTGTATTCAAGGTGTAACATATACTTGTCATTGGAAAAAAGAGAATTGAGAGCATTTTGAAAATGTATGATATGATTAAGAATTGTTATAAATATATCATTGTTGTGAGAAATATCAAGAATAAAATAAAAGAGTGTGATAAAAAACTGCATATAGTTAAAAAAGGGAATTACAATTGGTACGAAGAATAGAGAGGTTAGGATTTGATGGTGTACAGAATTGAATGAGTATAAACACAATTTTCACAAGTGTAATTACATTTTCAATTTCTTTTATATGAGTAAGGTCCATTTTGTGTAGGTTTATACCTAACCCTAATTAAAAAAATACATATTCAAAAAATTTCACTTAACTTGATAAAATTAATTTAATCCTCTTTTACACAAAAGAAAGAAAAATTACTTAACATGGCAAAGTTTGGGAACCAAAAACTTTAAGTATGGAAAAGAAATAACATGTTAATCATCAAACAAACAAGGAATAATAACATTGATAACATATGATTGGAGTATTAATTCAAGAAGACAAGGTGTCTAATGTTTCATTACATTGCATTTAGAATGACAGAAATGGCCAATAAAGTGGTATTATTATGTGTGGATGAACTATGTGATAGGTCTAATATTGTGAAATTATTATATTTAGATGAACTATGTGATGGGTCTAATATTGTGAAAGGGTACATCTTATCCATGATAAATAAAAAGCAATTAGAATTGAGATTATTTTAGTATTTACGCAGGAAAGCTAAGTATTTTGTATTGATTAATTGATTTATTAACATTTAAATTTATTTGGCATAATATATTTTTAGCATTCATAACATAGAAATAGTAAGTTTAATAAAATTAATGAAATATATTTTTATTTTATAATTTTATAAATAATAAAAAATACTAATAAATTAAAAAAAATAATAGAAAGATTATTAAAATAGCCGGTAAGAGAATCTAATCACAAAAATACTTACAAATTTATAAGCTCAATTATTATCGTAAATACTTACAAATTATAAGCTCAATTATTACGTAAATAGATTACATCAATTTTTTTATATATTTAAATATAATGATTATTCTAGATTAGTATATTCTTTTAGAATCCAAATTCAACCTCCCTAGATAGACCGATCAAGAAATAAATTATTTCGATTCATTTATAATACAGCCAACACCGCAAACACAAACATAGTGCCAAAAACTCCAAAACTATGAACTCCCATTTCAAGTCTAAAATTCATATTAAACATTAACTAATGTAAAGATACATAAGTTACAATGGTTGATTCTGTTTTGTATTAAGTTAGAAGAAATATGGGAAAATATAGTATTATATAATATTTTATCTAATATTTCTTCCTATTCCATTCTCGTATGGTTGCCCAATATTTATCTCAACTTCCACCTTTATATACTTTAAAGTGAAATGCAATATAATAATGTATTTTCAAATTTAATAAAATCTCATGAGTTTGATTAGGTTCATTCTTCATTTTATGAGGGAACTCTCTAAGGTGGGTTATTTTATTTTAAAAATTTATAAGTATTTATGAGTAAAGGGAATCTGAGATTTCACATAGGGCATTGGTATATTTAATTGGGAGTCATTGTTAAAATAGATGCAATTTCTCATGTATATGGTGGATAGTTACCGATAACCAAAAGAACCGTATTGTTTTTTTTTCTATGCAAAGTCTAAGCTAAATTATATTAAAAAGAAGAGAAAAATATGTACAAGAGGTTTGAACCCCTGAGAGTGCCATTGATGATTGCAACTCTCTTTCAGACTAATGTCAAAATTAACAGTTCCACTGAGGCTGATGCCCCTTACATAAGTTGTAGCACAGAGTGGAAAATTTATAAGCAAAATGTGTCATAACATAAGAACTGCCTAAATGCTGGAGATAAGCATAAGATAGAGAAAATTTGTTTGCTGGAGTGTGCTCCAACAGCCAAAACGCCGCTCCAAGAACTGAACAGGTAGACCAACGCCAAACAAGCAACCAACCGAAACCGAACAAGCAACCAACCGAAACCGAACATACCTCCAAAAAAGAGCAGGAGAAAGCAGATTACTTGACATTTTCAGAGCTTTGCACGTTGTACTCGTCCAGGGGTTCCCATGAAATCTCCATGCCTTCCGGAACGTCTTCCAACTTCATGCCCGGCGGCAGCTTGGGATATAGCGTGTTGGCATAGTAGAAATCCGGCATCTTGTGCAGGCTTTGATTCTGTGGAGAGATTGGCCTGGTTTCTGCCCTCTCCTGAGAAATATTAGCCTGTTCTTGTGCTAACTCAGGCCCTTTCGAGTCCTGCATACTTCCAATTTCCTCCAGAACCTCGGCCTGCTCCTCTGTAGGGGCGAGAGAGCTCTCTTCCACAAGTTTGCTTGGCGAGGATGGGGAATATGAGCTGTCCTCCATCCCCCGGCTTGGCGAGGAGTTGTTGGAGTGCAATGGTGATTGTTCCTCCGAGGGGTCTTTTACACTGGCTTCCTCCTCATCTTCCTCCTCGAAGATGACTGTAATCAAAGCAGAAATGAAAGGCTTGTTGGTTCAACGGCGGTATTGAAACCTGGCGGATTGAACCGTATTGCTAATGAATTGCCCCGAATCCTCCGATCTATTCGAGGACGGAGAAGCACGAGCAAGAGGAGAGACTCTACGGGGGCTGTGAGTGCCTCGCCCTCCAGCACCACCTCTTTGTCCATGGTGACGCCCTCGTCGAGGAGTGGCTCTGTACCGAGGTGACATGGTAATTCTCTTGGCTGCAGCTCGAAATCTTGCGGACAGAGGTTGCCCAGAGACCAAATGTAACCCGGTTTCCTCCTGGAGCGAGCCCCGAGCAATCCCAAAGTTGAGATTGCTGGTTTCTTCAACCAGTGAATCAATGTCACCACAGAGTCGCGGCGCCCCTGAGCGCGTCTCTCTGTCAATTCTTCCAAACACTTGCGGAGGGGCTGAAATCATATGCACTTGACTGAAGACAGGCCTGAAAACAAACCTTACCCATTCAGCATGCATCCTGAACTGAACCAGGGCGAATGTTTTCGAATCGGCCTGGGCCATCGTATTATCACCTCTGCTCATACCTTGGTTCGGACGCAGCATTGAATTGCCATGAATGCTCTTCATCCTTGACGGCTTACAATGAATGCTCTGCATTCTTAATGCTCTTCCGATGATCGAAATAGCTGCCCGCTGTCCTCTCCTCGTGGCAGGTTGTTAACACTCTTAAATGCAATTCAGACACCCGCATCCGGGTGAAAAGAACCGTATTGTTATGATAAGGGGTGTTATGGAGTAATCTATCATTAATTTTCATCCGTACCACATATATTATTAATTTTCATCATTTTTTTTTTTTTTTCTGGGCAAATGCTGAACTACTTATATTAAGAAAATGAAAAAAATATATACAAGAGGTCGAAACCTCTGAGAGCGAATGAACAGCTCTCTATCAAGTTTTCCCAACCAAAATTTGTGTTTACAGGCATTGACATAGTGCCTATTCTCACAATTACACTTCCAGTCTACAATTTTAGACATAATGACATGGAATTTAAATAAAATACATAAACAGAAACAAACTAAACAAAGCATAGATGCCTGTTAGATAAGGGACGCTGGATTGAGGACACGCGTCGAAGATTCTTCATGCTGGATGCTTCCCGGACTGAGCACAGGTGGCACACGTAACCAAAAAACCATAGGTAGGCTGAGCGCAGGTGGCATGCTGGATGCTTCCCGGACAGAGCACAGGTGGCACACGTAACCAAAAAACCATAGGCAGGCTGAGCGCAGGTGGCCATCGTAACAAAAACCATAGACAAAACCACTGGAGAAGTGCCTTAATCCTTCCCCTCCTTGGCTGCCGCCTGGTTCTCTGTTTCCTTCTGCTTAGCTGCTTGCTGCTCTGCCTCCCATTCAGCTTCCTCCCGTTCTGGATCAGGCACACAAACCACTTCCATACCCGCCGGTATGTCCTCCAGCCTTAGAATTCTTGGAGGGAGAATAGGATACAGGCGACTTCCAAAGAAGCGAGCAGGCTTCTTGTCATCTTCAGGCATCTTCTTAGCTTGGGGGTCTGTCTCCTGATGCTGAACCAAACTGGTAATTTCCATATCCATAATGCTACAGATTTCACGGAGGGCTTCATTCTGCTCCTTTGAATGAACACCTGTGCTTTCCTCTTCGAGCTTGCTCTGAGAGGAAGGTAGGTAGGAGCTTTCTTCCTTGCTTCCGCTCTGAGAGGAATTGTTGGTGCTTGGCTCCTGCTCCTCAGAAATCCCCTTTCCCTTACCTTCTTCTCCATCTTCCTCCGTAAAAACCACAGTAATTAGCGTAGAGACAATTGGCTTGTTGGTGCGACGGAAGTATTTGAACTTAACCGTCTGCATCGAATTGCTAATATCAGAGTCGGAATTTTCAGAACCAGGAGAGCTGGGCGAGGCATAAGCCAATGGGGAGACACGCCGCAGGCTATGCACGCCTCTGCCACCAGGGTTCCCCCTCTGACCCTGATTCCTACCTCTACGCGACGAACCGTGGCCTCTGAGAGGCATCCTTAACCTGTAATGCTGTAACAGGATTTGCTTTGCTTGCCTTTCCGTGATGAATTGTAACAGTGAGGACCAAATCTCAAACTGCTCTTGGCCCCTGAAGCGATTCTGCTTCCCTGACCAGAAATTGGGTTTGCCTCTGGGGTTACCCACTCCTACTCTCTCCTTCTCTGCCCACAAACCCACATTCTCGTGCAGAGCGGAGCTGAAATCCCTTGCCTGTTCAGACAGGCCTGTCAAACTTAACTCTCCGCGCCCAGACATTCTGGCTTCTGCTGTCTTAATTCCTTGGTAGTTCGGGCGATGGGAATGGCATTGAATGCCATTGAATGCGCTCTTAATGGAGTTCATTAAGCGCTGGTCAAGTTGCCTTCGCGCCGAAGGCTCCTCGTGGCGGTCACGTGGCTGGCTTCTATCAACGTGTCACCCGCATCCGGGTATTATTAATTTTCATCATTACCATGGTACATATATCTACATTAAATTATCTAAATTATAGATAATGAGAATGAGATAGATTCTTTTATTCTAACAATATATTGATGTTATGTTATACTTAGATTTGTTCACTATAAACTCATTGAATTATTATATAGAAATGTGTTTTTTTAATATTACATTAAAAAAAAAGTTAATTACATGTAAATAATTGTCCTCAAATATATTCTTGTAAGCTTTTAAGTTAGTATTTCTGTAAGTTATATTGTAAATTTTTATCATTTATAATGTTTTGAAATTTTCATTTAACAAATTTAAATTTGTTGATTAAATTACTCATAAATTATTTGGAAATTAAAATGCTCACTAATTGTTTTTAAGAGTGAAAGGGCATACAAAACAAAGTGAAAGGCACCCATTGAAATTTGGTGGTATATATCATAATAAGGATTGTGAACATCATCAGATTAGACAATCCAACAATAACGTAAAGAGTAACAAGACTTATTGATATTAAGGTACATTGAACATATTTATTGTAAAAGTATCAACAAACTTTAGAAAAAGGTTAACATTGATTGAAGGTAATCAACACAATGTTATCATGAAAGTAAAAGTGATAACTACATAATTTTTGTTAGTTTTTATTAATCATTACATGCTCTTTCTTTTCAAAGGGGGTGGATTATAGGCTCTAGCTTTTACATCACACAAGTAAAGGTTCTTCCTTTAGTGAGGCCAAAAACAAAAAACAAAAAACATATTTATTAATAGTGGTAGAATTGATTTTGAAATGGTGTGATCTCTCATGTTTACAACACATCTATCACCTAGGATAGAAATAAAGTTGGAATATTTCTTAATAATTTGTTGTGAATGTTGTTAAAATTATTCTAAGGTTGTTGTTGAAGTTATCTCCATCCAAAATACAAATTATTATTTTTTGATTTTAAAGTTGTATAAAATAAAGAGACAATATTATTTATTTTTCAAACTAGATCCAATAATAGAACTTGAATATGGCATGAAATGCTAAGACTATCTAAATCTCAAGAGTGTGAAGTTGATGGTTTTGAATATATTTCATGGACATCTTATATTGCTTCCAATAAATAGTGTATGAGTGTCTCATTCTTGGTAAGAAATTATAACGAGAGGTTTGAGAAGGGAAGTATTGTAGGATGGACACATCATTAGATCTTGTGAAAAATGATTTTTTTTTATGATGAACCATGTTATTTAGAAGATGAAAGTTATAGAGTCACTTTCTTTAATGATTTATCTATGATTAATTATGTTTATTTTATGATGATAAAGGATATTGTTTTTTAAATTCAATGAGTTTATGGCATTGGTTAAAAGGAAATGTTGTCTACTCATGGAATTTTTTAGGTATATTAATGGAGCAAAATATGAGAGTAAACTATTTTAAGGATACCTATCATAGAATGGTATCTCATGGAAAACAATTCTAGCTTACCATCCATAGAATCGTGTCGATAAGAGAAATAACATAATTTTGGTGGAAAGCAATAAATATTTTCTCAAGAAAAAATAATACCAAGGTAAAGGTTGTTATGTGCTCCAATTATATTTTGAATATGGTCATGATGAGACTAGTGGGGATATTAGTCATATTGAGAAATTGAGTAGAAGGAAACTATAACTTATATACAATAGAAACTTTAGATACATAACTTGGGCTCATATTCATAGAGACAAGTTAAAGAAATTGGACCCTATTGAAGTTCTCAACAAACCCTATGTTCTATAACTTTGGACTCCAAAATTTTGTGTTAATCATTGTAAAATAACTTTTTCTTCTCTTGCCATCCATTCTTTTAATGATCATTACCATTTTCTTTTAATTTTCTTTTAACTTGAAGAAATTACTTAAATGTTAATTACTTTATTTAGTCAATTTCTCACCTCTTCTATGTTCTTGATGCAAGCCTTTTTATTTTTTGTAAGCTTTTTTATTCTATGTATTAAGTGACATTGGTAATTAATTATATTCCCATTTTAAATTTAACTTGTTTGCTTCTTACATGAAGATAATTTAATGATATTTTTTCTTTCTTAGGTTTTATGGTTAATTGGTTTTGGGTCACATTGGAAGTTAATTACATGATATCAAATTCAAATGTAAGGGTGGTTCTCTTATGTATAAAAACCATTATTCATTAATAGTTTTTTGGGTGGATCTATTGGATAAATGCATCACAATGATGGTAATGTTTTTATAATTATTTGTGACTTGTGTCTTTACCTATAATGGTGGTCCAATTTATTTCTTTGTATTAATTCATAATAGGATATAATTTTCTAAGGTTGAAACTCTTAGATTACTCTTTTTAATAGGAACAAAAAGATCCAAGTTTCCATCCTTATTCAAATATATAATTCCAGCTCCTCCTAGGTTATTAAGAGTTGTATCTCTTTTTCAATTGGTCTCTAACATTATTTCTTCTTAATATAAGGTGGATGATTGTTAGGTAAATATAATCTTCAAATACCAATTTCTTAGTTTGGTGCGTTATTTTCTTTTTATTTATCCTTAATTGATCCTTTTTCTTAATCATCCTTTTCTAAATCCTATATTTAAGACTATGTTTCCTTCTCATTTTAGTATGGCTCATGCTTATAAATTCCTCTTACTCCTAGCGAATGGACTTCAATTATTTGATAAGATCCTATTAAAAAAATTATAAAATTAAATGTCTCAATTTCATATATTCCATCAAAAACATACTTGGAGTGGGTAATAATATTGCATAAAAACATACTTGGAGTGGGTAATAATATTGCATCAAAAACATACTTGGAGTGGGTAATAATGTATAGTTGGTAGCAATTAGATATGGCAGGAAATAAATTTTATGATTATTGTGAAGTGCTACATTCAAATTATTGAAGGTCGTTCCATATGTCATTTTTAGTAGGACCAACCTATTTGGTATGGAGCTTGGTAAGACATAAAGGTCATTTATGGATTCTACTTGAAAACATATATTGTCTATTTATTAGTCCCTGCCCTTCGGGCTGGCAGGGACTATAGTAATCGGTTTTGCCCGATAGCATTAGTTCGACACAATAATCGATAAACACATTTGAGCTTAAACCAAAGTTTCCGGAAAGAACATATCAGAAAATACAATATTTTATTCTCTTAGCCAATCAACGCAATTTCCTTCTTATTTGGCCTCAAACCGAGGTATACAGGCTCAAAACTTAGGAAAAAGTTACGAGAAGTAGACCCTTTTACACCTTCCAGAACTAATGCTATCTTTGCATTAGCATTAATTCGCTAACATTAAATGTTAAAGTGATATATTAATGAACTAGAACTAGTTTATAAGTAGGTCTTGCCAACCCATGTTCCATGCTTCGTTGTTTGTCTGCATGCGAATGCTTCGCTGTCTGTCTGCATGTTGATTCGGTGTTTGCATGCTTCTCTGTCTTCTGTCTTCATAACTCACTGCCTACATGCTCTCCGCTCCCACAGACGGCTCTGAAATTAATCAGTTTGCCTACATGCTCTGCGCTCCCACAGACGACTCTGAAATTAATCAGTTTTCCTCTTCTTGGATCATCAATTGGGGCGGCTTTCTGCTTGGCCCGGTTCTGCTCCTGGAATTAACTACCCGGGCAATACCAAAATCTGCGAGAAAGACTCAGGTAAAATCACTAGAAACATTTAATCTATAAACATTTAATCTATTTTTACTAGTTCTGTTTTTTTCTGAAAGAAATTTAATCTATTTTTACTAGTTAGAAATTTAATCTATTTTTACTAGTTCTGTTTTTTGTCGCCTGAGGTTAAGTAAGTTATTTTAATAACCTGTTTGAGCTTATCTCTAATATCAGATCTACACTTATAACAAAAAACAGAGAAATAAAATACAATTTCAGTGTTGAATGATATTCACAATATTTTTTGAGAATGTATTTATTTCTGGAATGATATGCGTGAAGTGCTAATAAACTGGTGAAGATATTTATCAAGATATAACGAAAGTCAAATCTCAGGCTAAACAAAGCCATACAAAAATTTTCTAATGCTCAGGATAGGATACAGAGAACAATAAAATTTCAGGGCCATGGAGGCATTAAATTATAGGATTATAGGATAAATCATGCAGACATTAAATTGTAGGATAAATCTATATTATTGGGCAACTCTTTTCCTAACTTTCGTGAAGGATAAATTTAGCAGGCTCAGGCTTGGTCTGCTGTGGATTGGTGGACGATCTGTGCAAAAGCGGCCACCCTCTTTTGCACTCCAACCACACAGAATCGAAAACAACAGCAAAAGACAAGGGTTTCACAGTTACCCACCCCATTTCCCACTATTCATTAATATTTAAAGCTTTAATATTACATTATAGCATTGTTACCTGGATATTCCCTGCGCTTTGCTTTCCTATTTTTGCTGCCGGATGCCCACTCCTGCAATATGCATTGTGTTGTTTTCGTGGGATACCCTCTTTGTTGCTGTGAGAGCAATAAATAATCAATGATTTGTACTGTGCATTACAGAAAATTCACGCTGATGCATAGAGCGAAAGGGCAAAGAATTTGCTCGAAATACTGGTATGAGCTAAAGAAAAGCTCCCTGGATTCGGAGGCTGTGCTGGCCGTGGACGAAGTTCCGGTTTCAAAACTGAGAACAGAAGCCTTGGCTGACTCCGCCATATTTGTTTTTCCTGTTGAACTGCATCATTCTCGCAATATTCGCCAATTTCGGCGGCTTTCCGAGTCGGAATCAATCGCACGATCACGAACCCCAGGAGCTGGACCACCATTGCCATTTCTCGGAATTAGGCAAGGAAATCAATGGATGCCGCGAGGACTTGGCCCCAGAATCTGAGAATGAAACGATTCAGAATGACTGTGAAGAAGCTGAAGTAATGGAGAGCAGATATACGACCCCTTTATTGGAAGTGCAAAAAGGCACGAATTCTTTAGAAGCAGCGGCATGGAGACCTGCTGTGGTTATCGCAAGAGCCGATGATCAGTCTAATAAAATGTTGGCTTCTGCTCGTTTCACTCATCGAAAGGTGAACGTGCACGAAAGCGCCTGCAAATCTCTACGGGTGAGCCAGAAACATAAGGAGGAAACATTTGAATCGGTGTGGAAAAAAATCACAGAGGGGCGTCATCCCCCTCTTACGAGGCATCTCCGTCCAAGCCCCAACAACCCGGAAATCGGTGTGGAAAAAAATCACAGAGGGGCGTCATCCCCCTCTTACGAGGCATCTCCGTCCAAGCCCCAACAACCCGGATGAATCAAGAATCGATCATTCTTCCCCTTCTGTCAGGCGGGGCAATGAAGAAGAATCTTCAGCGCTCCCGTGTAGTGGAGTAATGAGGTCCGGGGGAAGCTTGAAGAGGGAAAGTTCTCATGTTGGGGTGGATGAACTGAACAAACAGGTGGAGCCGTTCATTGACAAATTCAATACCAAGATGTCGCAGATCTACATGCAATGTTGATAAACAAGCACATGGCTTGCATGCACGTGGCTTGCGTGGCTTGAGCTGGTGAACTTAACTTATTGTTTGACTATTGGGCTCGGGCAGTGGGAATCGAGATGGGCCTGGGTAGCTCATAAATCTGTTCACATTTGCATGAAAAAATCGTCTTATTATTATGTTTTTCCCAAAAGTAATGTTAAATTTGATATTTTGCTGTGAAATAAAGATTCGTGACATCTTATGGCAAGCGGTTAAGTAAGTTATTATAATAACCTGTTTGAGCTTATCTCTAATATCAGATCTACACTTATAACAAAGCCCAAACAGAGAAATAAAATACAATTTCAGTGTCGAATGATATTCACAATATTTTTTGAGAATGTATTTATTTCTGGAATGATATGCGCGAAGTGCTAATAAACTGGTGAAGATATTTATCAAGATATAACGAAAGTCAAATCTCAGGCTAAACAAAGCCATACAAAAATTTTCTAATGCTCATGATAGGATACAGAGAACAATAAAATTTCAGGGCCGTGGAGGCATTAAATTATAGGATTATAGGATAAATCATGCAGACATTAAATTGTAGGATAAATCTATATGATTGGGCAACTATTTTTCTAACTTTCGTAAACGATAAATTTAGCAGGCTCAGGCTTGGTCTGCTGTGGATGGGTGGACCATCTGTGCAAAAGTGGCCACCCTCTTTTGCAGCGCATCCGCATTGGCTCCCACTATTTTGTCGACCGGCACATTGCCTTTCATTAATAAGAAGGTGGGCATCGCCTTCACATCCATTTTATCTTTAACTCCTTTAAATTCATCCACATCAACTAATAGAAATAGGATGTCCCGATACTTCAACACCAGATTCCCGAAGAACCCCGCCATGTATTTTGAAGGAGCGCACCAGTCTGCAGTAAAATGCACTACAACCTGCAATGCCCCAAAATCTCTCTATATAAAAAATTAAAAAAGAACTCACAAAATGTAACAGAAAGAACAAACCGGGGTCTTCAGAAAGGCATCCAGAACAGAGCAGAGACGCTCAGTAGCAATTTTCCTGTCATTCGTGAGATAGTCTACAATCTGCGTTGTTGAATGGTAACAAAGAAATTCCAACAACTACTCGATTTGGAAGAGCTATGCCAATATCTCTAGCACAGAGACTCCAGATTGCGACAGGCAGGCGGCAAGGTCTAGAGAAGGCAGGTCTCCATCTATGGAACTACAACTACGCTCTGAAACTTCAATAAAAACCATACACAGAATTTGCTATGTGGTTCTCAAACCACGGAATACAGGGGAGGCTGCTGGTGGCTGGACCAGCTAGGCAGGGACTAGCTGCCATGCAGCCTCTCTTGTTGAAATATCAATTCTCGATGGTTTTTATTCTTTATTTGGATTCATCTAAAATTATAAGGCATGGTTTATCCCCTATCTATTCATATAGTTATCTTCCCAGAAGTTGTACTTAAAATTATACTTTAATCTCGGCAATAATATGATGAATCTTAAGGATTTAAATTTCAAGTCATTACACAAATTTGTTAAAGGAAAACATAATACCGATAAAATATGAAGAATGTGAAACTTTTTCTTTGGTCCATTGGGTATCATGCACATTTTTTTATAGCGATGCTAGAGATTCTTAACAATATTTCAATTCAATTGAAACACCACCCTTCCTATAATACTTTAAGCATCTAAGGGATCCACATATATTTCCTTTTCTCCATATAGTCTGCAGAATCTACAACATATATCATAAAGGGAATCGAATTCCTCATGTTAAATTGTGGAACAATGCTTATAGAATGGTGTGGCAAGGTTAGACCAAACTTCCCTCATTTCACCCATGTCAGGGTGTGTAAATCATTGCCTAGCTAGATGCCATTTATATAGTACAAAGTTCCATATAATATATGGCTCATTTTTCTTGACCCATTTATGTTATTATCTAATCTCAAATCTACATGGGTGAGATTATTGGTATTGTTTATGATAGGGACAATATTGATGTATTTGTGATAGAAACGTAATAACTTCATAAAATATCTTGGACACACACTTTTATGTGTTAATTTTGATGAAATGATACTTATATGTTTAATTATTGAATGGATTAGAATGTGTAAGATAATGTGAACCTAATTGATGGATCATTGTTTCATGCTTAAATTAATTATTTAAATATGTGCTGTTAATAATTTAATTATGGATGCATGTGAGTATGGTGGGGTGGAAATATATGCAAGGTTATATAATGGATATGTATGATGTTACAAGTTTGGTAGGGTTATGGAGTAAATACTTTTAATTGAAAAATATATGAGATTATGGAGGGTTGAAAGTGTATTATTATATGAGTTCTTGATGTGATGATATGGAAATATAATGAAATGATTTTTTTATAATTATTTTATTATTTATGTATGTAAATATGTGCTAGATGTGTTGTAGTGGTTACAATATTTCACAATTTTTTACCTTGTACTCTTAAAATTTTGGGTCCCCTTTTCTATTATAATTCTTTATGGATATTACTGATGCATGTTTTAGACATACTCTTCAAAATTTCCTAATCACCACTAAGTGTTATTCATGAATGAATCACGATCATGCTAGGTTTTTTGTCTGTATAGGTTTTATGCATTGTCTTTCGATACTTCATCTTCAACTCTTAGAATTATATTTGAATATGAACATCAATTTTAATATAGATGTTCAAATTGCTTCATTTAGCCTAGAAGGACCATGACTGTGAAATTGCTCTAAGGCTTGTTGGAAAATTTCCTGAAAGATAGGTCCTATGTTGCTGCAACAACCTTGAATCATATGGGTTTAACATTTGCAAGATCAAAATGACTAGTTTCATTAGTGGATATCATCACATATATGTTCTTGCAATCTCATAATTTATAAAGGAATTTTATCCTTGGAAGAAATAAATGAATATTGCATATAATTTGGGGCAAACACACAGTGCCCAAGTTGAGAAGACTTGCTCTTGATCAAAGAAATGTAAACATGTTATTGAAACTAATAATAAATACTATGGAAGTGATTCAGGCCTTATTCAAAAACATGACTTAATCCAACTGTTAATGCCAAAGGCTCAGAAAAAGAAGAAGAAATTGAAGTAAAAAATTAATAAATACAGAGTCAACCTTATAGAGAGAGGAAATGATGTAGATTATGCTCAAGTGGCTATATCTAGCATGCTAGAAGATAACACAGCAGAGCAGGCAACCAATAGATTACTTTATGTGGAAGAATTTTTAGCATGGAGAAAACATAGACTCCATTCTTTTCTTGAAAAGGAAATTTAGGCACAGGCCTTCAAAGAGCCTACACCTATACAAAAAATTTGTATACCTAAAATTTCTCATTAGGGGAAGGCCAAATTTTAAAGTATGTAATTGGTGCAATAAAAGTTGGGTTATGAAAAACCCTTGCATTCCAAATACCAATTTTGCAACGTCTTTTAGAGGAGCAAGACAAAGCAGTATGGAAGGAAGGCCTGATAAGAAAAAAGGAAAGAACATTTAAGGGAAACAAGAATGGAATTCCTCTTCGATCTCTTACTGTGACTTCAACAAAATAACATGCATTACAACTATGTGATCATCTTAAAGTTGCTTCCAACTTTACAATCATCAAGTTAGTTCCTATAGTGGGTGGAATGACACCACAAAGTAGGAGTTTATTTTAAAGCAAAGGACACATCTTCTAGTTCTTGTAGTGGGTGGAATGACAGCACAAAGTAGGAATTTATTTTAAAGCAAAGGACACATCTTCTAGCTGAGACACTGGCGTGACTATGGGAACTTATGGATGACATGGAAAGACACCTTGTTGAGCTACAATCCCAATATTTCTTTGTTCTTGATGAGGTTGATCATATGATAGAGAAAGGTCACTTTCATGAGCTTCAATCTATTATTGGGATGCTTTTAGTGGTCTTAGACCATTCTTTAAAACCTGTGGGTGCATATTACACACAACTTTCTAAAAATGCCTCAAAGAATGATAAGGAAATGTACAATTATGAAAGAAAATGAAGGTAGATATTTGTATTTATAGCCACTGTAGCACTCACTATTTGATTTTGAAAGAAGCTTAACAGAGGCCATCATGGTTCAAAGACTAGTGTTATGTATGGAAATGAATCATTTGCAACACTATTTGAAAAATTAGGTTTACAGGAAAATGTAGTACTTTTTTATTTGACATCATCAATTATTGTGCTACACTATTTGTAAGAGTCAGCAAAGAGTGTAGAGAAGAAGACAAAGATGCATATTTGTACTATATTCTTAAGGTTCATGGATGTGGTTGTACCATTATTTTATGCACCTCAGTTGCAACATTGCAATGAATTTATGCAATCCTACATATTTTAAAAGTTGATGCTTAGACAACACATGCTCATATGAAGTAGAGATCTTGTTTGAAGGTAATGGATCATTTCAAGGAAAATAAAAACTTTGTTCTTGTGGCAGTTGATACTACAAAAAGAGGTATTAACATTCTTGGTGTTAGAACTGTCATTCACTATTAACTACTGCGTTTTGCAAAGATTTATATTCATGAAAGTGGGAGAAAAACTTGAGTTGATACTAATGGATACAATATTGGGCTTATTTCACCTAGTGATCAGTCAAAATATGTATCCCTCTACAATCCTCTTGAGTTTAAGGATTGCTCTGTGCTTATTTTCTTAGCCATGCACGTAAGGTTAAATTGGTATTTTTTTTAAAAGAAGAAAAATAATGCATAGGCTTCTAACCCGCGACCACAAAGTTTTCAAACATTCCACACAAGGCTAGTGAAGGGTAATGCAACTCAAGGGATCTCTAATGACTATAATATTCACTATCATGTTGCTAAGAGTTGGATAAAAATGCAACCATGTTGAGAAGAATTGGATAAGAACGTGAATTAGATAAGAATGTGACTATGTCGCAAAGAGTTGGGTAGGAATGCCACCATAGCACAAATAGTCAAGTAAGGAATGATTCCCAATTGTGATATCGCAAACAATGAGTTTTCTCTCTGAAAAATTGCAAACAAGAGATGGTCCCCACACTATAACCCAACACAAAAATAATTATAGTGTCACCTCCATGATTAACGAATAGTTTGTTAGTTTTTGCAGCATTGGAAAGGTGTTCTAGTATCGAGTTTGGTCAGAGAGGATAAGAAACACAAGCTCTCCAGAATCCAAAAAAAGTTCCAAGAGAAAACACCTAGAGATAGCTCAATTAAATTAATTGATCAATAATTAAGAATTTCCTAAGTCTAACGTAGCAAAAGTGATTAATTAACATCAATTAATTGAGAAAGGTGGGAATGCTCTAAAAGCTCAAATAGATTGAATTCGAGATGATCTTAGTCATTGATGGGGATTTAATAATTGCCAATGGTTCTTGAATGAGAGATTATAAGAGCAGGGCATTGGGTTGGAGATAGATACACTTGTGAGGTATATTTCCTTGGCATACTGAGCTACCTAGTTGCAAAGATCAAGAAAGGGAGAGAATCTTGAGCCAGAAGAGACACAGAGACAAAGAGGGAGCAGCATAAGTGAATTCCAAAGGAGTTTCTAGTTCCAAAGAGGCAACAACAAGAGGTTATGTTTTCCATTGGAGGTTGCGCACAAACTACATAGGTAACTTCAGAGGACAGTTTGATTTGACTGAAGAGGAGGTAGTTTCAGGCGTCATAGGGAAAGATAATTTTTCAGAGGGTTGGAGAATCATTTTCAACAGTAGTAGTAGGAAAGATGCCTTGATCAGAGAAAAATTAAGGTTGTGTGATTAGTTTGCACAACATCTACAAAAGGGCCTATGCAAGGGTATTGGATAGCTAGTTTAAGTGGCTAGATTGCTTGTGGAGTAGGGAAAAAATATATTAGTAATTTTGGCTAGATTATTTGCTGAGGATTGCTAGTTTGGCATCTAGATTAGACTCAAAAAATTCACTACTACACAATAATAATAAAACCCTCATCTATTGCACCAATTTTCCTGCATTGGATTTTTCCAAGGACTATTGTCCAAAATATAGGTGTCAATTTTATGATGTGTGTGTGTTATATTTTATCAATTCCAATTTTTATTTTCCATAGGGTTTTTTATGGTGAAAATTTTGCAGTGTGATTTATTTGTTATTTTGTTGTAACAAAATAAACTGCATAATTTAATCAGTTAGAAGAATAAATTCTAGTTGTTTCATTTCAAGGAATCTTCACATGGTATCAAAGCAATTTTGATCAAATCACGAGCTCAAAAGTGAAGAGGGAGAAATTTCACAGTTTAGAGGGTGTCTTAGCGAATTTCTTCCAGGTCTGCACAAAGGTCTAGCCAAGTAGTGTGAATTGTTGGGCAAGGGTTTGATTTCTAGTTACAGGTGCAAGAAATGTTTGAATAAGCCAGTAGTGGTTTTAGGAAATAATGGTGTTGCTGGAAACTAGTTCTCATGAGCAAATCAAAGATTTTGTTGAGAAAATGCGGGTGCAATTGTTTTGTAGCTAGACTAGCAGTAATATATTAGCGTTAGGTGGAAGGGAAAATCACACATAGAGGAATTTCTCAAAGGGTTTCTAGATCTAGTTATATGAGGAAATATATGATTTCCAGTTGTATAAGGTAGTAGTAGCAGGAAGAATTGCATTTTCTAAGAGGGAGTGTGAGTGACTGAGTAAGCATCGGAATAGTAAAATGAGGAGATTTGTTCTTATTTTCTTAGTTTTGAGATTTACAAAAATCATCTCAATAGGACTTCGAGATCAGGATAGGCTAGATGAAGCCTCAAATTATTGTATCTAGAAAGCCAAAATGTCTTTCCTGCTAGATGAGAATGGTTTGAAGACGTACGTAGAGAGAGTTGTAGATGTACCTACAAACCCAAAATAACTAGATGATTACAATAAGGAGATGGCTAAGGCAAAGTGATTGATCCTTGATGGTGTTCGGGATCATATAGTATCACATTTAGCGGTCAAGATATGGCCAAATAAATGTGGGATGCAGTTGCTACACTTTTCCAGAATCCTTCTGATAACCAGAACATGTTCTTGAAAGATAAGTTTAGTACCACTAGGATCCATAAGGGTGAAGGGGTAACTCCTTATCTCACCAAAATTCAGAATATCTAAGATGAGCTTGTCGCAGTTGGAGAAACATCCCAAGAGAGTGAGCTAGTGCATACAACTCTCAATGGTTTCACCCCTAGAGTGGGATACCTTTATCCAAGGTATCATTCGAAAAGATCATTTACTAGGTTGGGATCGATCATGGTTTGATTTCACACATGAGGGGGTGAGGCTTACTCTAGTTGAGAGAAACATCAGCAAAAACAATAGCAAAGGACCAAAGGGTGTGAATGAAAAGGAGAATGTAACCTTTGCAACAAGGGGGGAAGGTAAAGAAAGGTCCCAGTTAAGTATAAGGATCACAAGGAGGAGAAAAGAAAAAGAAATATTTATTGAAGATAAAGTTCTTCAAATGTGGTGAGTTCTGTCACTACACTACCTATTTTATGAGGACGAAGAAGGAAAAGAAGGAGAAGAAGGAGCGAGTAGTAGCTTCAGTGGAAATCAAAAATTTATCCTCTTGGTTGGAGGATGAATTCACTTTATATGCAATTATACTTCCAAGAGAGAGTTGGGAGACATTGAGCTCTAGTTCCCAGAGTTACAGATATTTGGGTAGGATCCATGGAGGATAGCATCAGACACATGTTTCCTCATAGATCATTACCCTTGCTACAAGGGACCATAACTTTTAGTAGCAAGTGGATCAATGTTAGCATGGATCAATTAGATACTGAGGGGTAGTTGTAGAGATATTAGTATTAAGATGCTAAGGGGTGCAGATTAGTTGTAACACAAAAAAAGTACTTCGTAGATAATGCAGAGGCTAGTTGTAGCCGGAGAGCTCAGGAGATAATTCCAGAAACATTCGAGAGACATAGTTGATTCAGAGTTTGGTTCTAAGTTGCAAGAGAATCAACAACATGAGATCAGTAGTAGCATCTGCAGCAGTACAAGGTGGTATAATGCAGTGTCAACAACAGCACAGATCCAGGGTGATTCAGCTACAGAGTGGTAAATGAATTAGAGTATACACAGTGACTTGGTGGATAGTGGCATATTTTTGAAGATGTCAAACATCAGTAGCCTATGAGAGGATGTTATGAGATAATATAACACCTTTTTGCTAAGAGGGAGTGTTAATTTTTGTAGCATTAAACATGTGTTCTAGTCTTGAAATTTTTTGGAGAGGCTAAGAAATATAAGATCTCCAGAAACCAGAAAATTTTCCAAGAGAAAAAAACCTAGAGATAACTCAATTAAATTAATTGATTAATAATTAAATATTTCCTAAGACTAACTTAGAAAAAGTGATTAATTAACAACAGTTCACTGAGAAAGGTGAAAATTTTCTAAAAACTCAGAAATATTGTTAGGCCCCTATAATACTAGTGATTCCCCCATTACTATTGTCATTGTATCCCTTATTGTTATTATTGTGCCCCTATTGTCCCCATATTGTTATTAGTATGCCCCATAGAAACCCACTATTGTTATTTTTGTGCCCTTATGTTATTACTATTATGTCGGCTTGATTATATTGTGACCCCTTAGGCTCATATATATAGAAGGGAGGTTTAGTCATTTGTATCATCCAAGAATTGTTCATTTGTGTAATGTAAAGGAGGTTTCCTCCTCGAAGAGGCTCAATTCTAAGGTGTTGTCTATCATTTTTATCTTTTTGTAAGCTCGTTTCCTAACATTTGGTATCATAGCTTTGGATTCTAGGGTTTCACTACTCCAAACAAGTCATCGTGGAATTTTCGCTATAACTTTCTTTTGGTGACGTTTCAGAAGCTACAAAAAAACCCATTTGAGCTGAAATTGTTGTGAACTTTAGGTCAGAATTTCAGAGCTTGTCTCGCTATATTTATGGAGATATGATCTACGGAAGGTAGGGTTCTTGCAGACTCCCAAATTACATTCCAAACAGGTGACCTGCAAAGCATCATAACTTTTGTTTTGAGCATCAGATTGAAATTGCGTAAGAAGTTTCAAAAAGAGGACGACCTTTAGTTTTTTGTGTATCAGATTTAGGTACTAAGGTTGAAATAGTGACACGTGACACGTCATACAAGTTTTCTCTATTGAACTAGTTTATAATCAGGTCACCATGGGAGATTTGGCATAACTCTTATTTGGAGAATCCAATCTTGATTAGACTTGCAGGGTTAGAAAGAGGACTCAAAGGGCTACTGCAGGACGAGATTTCAGATATTCGATATTTGTAGTTACAGGGACACAACATATTCAATTTCGAGATCTTACAAAGAAAATCAAAGGTGTGTAGTTTTTTTTTTAATTTTGCATAAGATTGGCTTGAAAACTTAGTTTGAAGGTATTCAGAGGGAATAGTGAAGAATTATTAGCATTAATTAATTCCTCGAAGAAAGAAATTGGAAACACCTAGTAAGAAACCTGAAAGCTCTAGCATGATTCGTGAAGAAGAGGAAGAAATGCAACATGATATATCAAAATTACAAGACCAAGTACAACAAATTTCACTCTGATTAAAGGTAAATGTAGCCAAGATGAATGGCGTGGAAGCTAATATGAATGGCATGCAAGTTAAAATGGATGCCGTGGAAGCTAAGATGTATGCTGTAGAAGCTAAGATGAATAGCATGGACACTAAGATGAATGGCATAGACAATAAGATGGAAGAATTGAAGATAAATTTGAATAATTTGATACAAGAAATGGTCACTAATGGTGAAAGGGTAGTAAAGGAAACTCATGATGAGAAAAAAAGAAATGTTAATCATGATTTCATAGACTCTAATGTTGGATTGAAGACCCACCATGTTCCAAAAATCAATATGAGAAAGTTTGATGGAAAGGATCTCGGAACATGGATACTATAGATGGAGAAATTTTTCGATCTCCATAATGTGCAAAACACACAAAAGGTATGTATTGTAGCTCTATTTTTGGAACCAAATCAGTTTGTATGGTATCGATGGCTTTGCTCTTGTAAGCAAATTGCCACTTGGGCAATTTTTACGTAAGAAATGATAGCACATTATGAGGATACAAAAAGCAACACCTTTTTTAGTCAATTGATAAATCTTAAACAAAAGGGTTCAATGATGGAGCACATTGAGGAATTCCAAAAATTGAACATAAAGGTAAAAGATATTCAGAAGGAGCATAGGATTGATGTGTTCATAGGGACTTTAAAGGATAATATCCAACATGAGGTCCACCTTTGGGAACTTGATTCATTGGAGAAGGCATTCAGGTTAGCAAGACAAATGGAAAGAAAAATTATGGCAACGAGGAAACCTACCACTCACAACTATAAAGATGGAAGTGTTGTTTCCCCTAGCCTTCCACAACCTACAAGGTTGACACCACAGACAATTGGAAGAAAAAAGAGCAAAAGGGCTTTGTTACAATTGTGATAGAAAATACACTAAAGGTCATAAGTGTGCTGAGAAGAAATTATCTACAAAGATTGTGAAGATGAGGAAGAAAATGCACAAGAAATGTCAAAAGAAGATGATATACTCCAAGAACAAACCCTAGATAAATAAGAAATGAATCCGACCATATCTTGTAATGCATTGGCTGGAATTACCACTCCTCAAACTATCAATATAGAAGGACATATCAACAACAAAAATGTAATCGTGTTGATTGATTCGGGAAGTAACCATAATTTTATTCATTGTAAGATGGCAAAGGAATTGAATTTATTCCTATATTCAACACCAGAGTGTCAGATGATGGTTGCAAGTGGAGGAACCATAAATTTCTCTCGAAAGTGCCATAATATCAAGCTATCCATCGGATAATATGTATTGAATAGTCCAATGCTTTCCATCCCAATGGGTGGTGCTGATGTTGTACTAGGAGTCCAATGGCTACAACCCTTGGGTATAATAGCTTTTAATTTTCAAGAACTTTTCATTAAATTTTGTGTGGAAGGAAAGGAAGTTGAATTAAGGGGTATTGCAGGGAAACCGGGAAAGATAATCAACTCTAATTTTATGACAAAGATTCTAAAGAAGGAACAATGAGGTGTAATTGCACAATTATTTTCGCTAGAAGTTACCACATCAAAATCATCCATTTCTCCAGATCTCCAAAAAGTCTTGGAAAATCATTCCAAGGTATTTGAGACTCCCAAAGGTCTCCCACCTATTTGTGATCACGACCATGCTATTCATTTGATTCCAGGAAGTGTTCCTCCAAACATCAGGCCGTACAGATATCCCTATGCCCAAAAGAATGAAATTGAACGTGTGGTTGAAGAAATGCTAGAGGCTGGTGTAATTCAACCTAGTCAAAGTTCTTTCTCTGCTCTAGTAGTATTGGTGCATAAGAAGGATGGATCATGGCACATGTGTTCGGATTATAGGGAGTTCAACAAGCTCACTATTAAAGATAAATTTCCCAAGCCTGTCATTGATGAATTATTGGATGAATTGCATTGATCAATTTACTTCACCAAGTTTGATCTTCGTTCAGGATATCATGAAACCAGAATGAAGACTGAAGACATTCTGAAAACAACATTTAGAACTCATGAGGGTCATTGTGAATTTTTGGTCATGCCTTTTGGCCTTACCAATGCACCTTCTATATTTCAAGGTTTGATGAATTCCATTTTCAAACCCTTCCTTAGAAAATTTGTGTTAGTATTTTTTTATGATATGCTAATCTACAACAAGTCTTGGAAGGATCCTGTTGAACATGTTGACAAGGTGCTCAAACTATTGGAGGAAAAACAATTATATGCAGAAAGCTCCAAATGTTTCTTTGGAGTACAAGAGGTGGAATATCTGGGTCATATTGTATCTCATGAAGGTGTTAAGGTAGACCCTAGCAAAATTAAAGCCACGAAGGAATGGAAAATCCCCACATCCATAAAGCAACTGTGAGGATTTCTTAGGTTGATAGCGTATTATCACAAGTTTGTTAAGAATTATGGGAGAATAGCAGCACCTCTAACAACATTATTGAAGAAAGATGCATTTTCATGGACTCAAGAAGCAACAAAGGCCTTCGAACATCTTAAAGAGGCAATGTACCAAGAATCGGTCTTAGCTACGATGGATTTCACAAAAACCTTTATTGTGGAATGTGATGCTTTAGGAAATGGAATTAGTGTTGTTTTAATGCAAGATGAAAGACCCATTGAAAGTCATCCAATCAAGGGAAAGTATTTACAAAAAGCTATTTATGAGAAGGAAATGTTGGCAATACTCTATGCTCTTAAGAAATGGTGACCCTACTTAATGGGAAGACACTTCAAGGTAAAAATGGATCATGATAGCCTTCAATACTTTTTAGAACAAAGATTATCCTCTGAAGAGCAACAAAAGTTGGTCACAAAGATGTTGGGTTATGACTTTGAAATCATCTACAAAAAAGGGAAGCAAAATGTGGTGGTAGATGCACTCTCAAGAAAGGATGAGGATGTGGAAGCATTGTTGTGCACCATTTCTATTATCCAACTAGATTGGATAAATGAAGTGAGGGAGGAATGGAAGAATGACGAAGAAGTGTGGGCACTCATTCGAAAGATACAACAAGATCCCAGTACATTCGATACATTTAGCTGGAAAAATGATTTGTTATGGTATAAAGATTGCTTATACCTATGTAAGAATTCCCAACTCAAACAAAAGATTCTTATGGAATTGCACACTTCTCCATTAGGAGGGCACTCAAGATTTTTAAAAACTTACCACATGATTAAGAATGAATTTTTTTTGGATGGCCTTAAATGAGATATTCAAAAGTTTGTGGCAGAAGGTTTGGTTTGCCAACAAAATAAATTTGAAACAATTAAGACCCCAGGTCTATTACAACCTTTATCCATTCCAAGCCAACGTTGGGACGAGGTTTCAATGGATTTTATCATAGGTTTACCCAAGTCCGAAGGAAAGAGTGTCATCATGGTGGTAGTTGACAGAATTAACTAGTATGCACACTTTTGTGCATTATCACATCCATTTAAAGCCACTACAGTTTCTATTGCATTTATGGAAACAATTCAAAAGCTACATGGAAACCCAAATATTATTGTAAGCGACAGAGATCCCATTTTCACTGGAAATGTTTGGATATAATTATTTTCTTGTCTCGGTACTTAGTTAGCTCATAGATCATCTTATCATCCTCAATCTAATGGGCAAACTGAGATAGTAAACAAATATTTGGAAGGATATCTTCGTTGCTTTGTATCTGATAAACAAACACAATGGCTCAAATGGTTGCCTCTAGATGAATGGTGGTATAACACTTCCTTCCATACTATAACAAAAATGACCCCATTTATGGCACTTTATGGATATCATCCACCATCCATCACATCATATTTAAGAGAAAATCCTAAGGTTCAAGTAGTGGAACATATCATCAAGCATCAACAACAAGTTCTCCAACTCTTAAAGGATAACCTCACGTTGGCATAAAATAGAATGAAACAACAAGCAGATCAACATCGCAACGAAAGAAGTTTTGATGTAGGTGACTAGGTATTCCTACAGCTACAACCATATAAACAAATGTCCCTCAATCAAGCTAAGAAGGATAATAAATTATCACCAAAGTATTATGGTCTGTACAAGGTGTTGCAAAAGATTGGTACTATGGCATACAAATTGGAGCTTCCTGCAGCTTCCCAAGTGCACCTACTATTCCATGTTTCATGTTTAAAGAAGGTTATAGGTGACAAGCTCCCAGTTCAAACAATATTTCCAAAACTCGACGAGGAAGGAAAACTCATATTGGAACCGGAAGCAGTCATAGAAACAAGAACTCGAGAGCTACGAAATCGGTCAATTTCGGAGTATTTCATCAAGTGGAAGAACTTATTTGTTGAAGATTCCACATGGGAGGATGAGAATTTTATACAGAAGCATCCATAACTACTAAAGCATTGAGGACAATGCTTTTTAGAAGGAGAGGGGCATATTAGGCCCCTATAATACTATTGATTCCCCCATTACTATTGTCATTGTATCCCTTAGTGTTATTATTGTGCCCCTATTGTCCCCATATTATTATTAATATGCCCCATAGAAACCCACTATTGTTATTTTTGTGCCCTTATGTTATTATTGTTATGTCAGCTTGATTATATTGACCCCTTAGTCTCCTATATATAGAAGGGCGGTTTAGTCATTTGTATCGTCCAAGAATTGTTCATTTGTGTGATGTAAAGGAGTTTCCCCCTTGAAGAGGCTGAATTCTAAGGCGTTGATCTATCTTTTCTATATTTTTGTGAGCTGGTTTCCTAACAAATATTGAGTTTCAGATGATCTTAGTCATTGAGGGGAATCTAATCATGGCCATTGGATCTCTAATGAGATATTATAAGAGCAAGGAATTAGGTTGGAGATAGATACACTTGTGATGTCGATTTCCTTGGAAGATTGAACTACCTCGTTGTAGATATCGAGGAAGGGAGATAATTTTGAGCCATAAGAGACACAAAGACAGAGAGGCGGTAGTAAAAGTGAATTCCAAAGGAGTTTCCAGTGCCATAGAGGAAAGGAAGCTTCAGAGGACAGTTTGATTTGATTGAGGAGGAGGTCGATTCAGGTGCCATAGGCTAGGACAATTTTCCATAGGGACTAAAAATCACTTCCAACAGTAGTACTAGGTAGAATGTCTTTATTAAAGGCAGATTTAAGAAGTTCAAGTTATAGGTTACACAACATCTAAGCAGGTGCTTTCTTAGGGGTGGTGGATATCTAGTTCGAGTGGCCATATTATTTTCATATTTCTTGTGGAGAAGGGAAAAAAACCCTTAATAATTTTGGCCAGATTATTTGTTGAATATTTTCAGTTTGACGTCTAGATTATACTAAAAAAATTCATCGTTGCATAATAATAATAAAACCCTCATATGTTGCATTATTTTTCCCACATTGGGTTTTTTCATGGACTAATGTCCAAAATAATAGTGTCAATTTTATTTTTTGTGTGTTCTATTTTCTCAATTCCATTTTTTATTTTCAGTGATATTTTTATGGTGAACAAATTGTAATGTGATTTATTCATTATTTTTTCATAACAAAATAAACTGCATAATTCAATCATTTAGAAGAATAAATTCCAGTTTCTACTTCAAGGAATTTCACACAATCTAGGATGTGTAATCAACCAATAGAATGAATCTAGGAAGTTGAAGCAACTGGCAAAAATTTGATTCTCTTAAAGGAAGACTCATTTAGAGACTTACATCTGTCATTAAACACCATGTACTGATACTGAAGGGATTAACTCTTTCAATATTTGATAGGGAATTTTGATAAGGTTTACAAGTCTTGAACATATGTTTCTTCCACTATAAGCTCTTATAGTTCTTCTCCCTCTACCAAAGATGAGTGTATAAATCCTATTAGTAGTCCAAAAGGACAAAATTGTTGAATTTGGTTTGATTCATCGATGACTTACAAGTCATTTGAATCCCAAACTCTGGCTACTCCTGCCACTGATTGGGAAGTAAGACTTAGTGCCCAATTTGAGCAAAGCTATGATGAAAAAGTGCATGAATTTCCTATAGGTGTTGAGAAAAGGCATAGAATTGGGAAACTTGCTTTGCTTGTTACTCCATCTGAATAAGTATAAATCATAATAATAACATCAATAGATGGAAGGTTATGGATGCTAGTCTTCAGGTTGAGGGGGTTTTTATGGATATTTGGTGAGGTATTGTTGAACGAGAGGATCCATGATAGAATTTATAAATACAAAGAGTTGCTGGAAATGTTGAAAAGCCATGGGTTGAAAGTTTAAGAAATGTTGGGGATCCTGCCATATTCCATGGCCTAAATTGCTTGTCAAAAAAAACATATCAAGATAATGATTTGGCATAAGGACCAATGGGGTAGGTGAAACTACAAATATATATCATTGGGATATGATAATCTCCTATTCTTGAAGGAAAGAGTGCTTGTTTAACACTACACTAACTATATAAGGAGTTTCAAGAAGAGTTTTAAGGATATTTTAGGGGAAACCATTGTGGGAGTTCAAGTGAGAACAGGTCCTGTAGGAGAGCTTCCATATCCATATTATTTTGAAATTCATGGTACATGAAAATCCATAGGGGTTGGAGACATTCAATGCTATGAAAATTTTATGATCTCTAACCTTAAACCCATAGGTAAAACTATTAGCAAGAAGGAATGGGTTGTTTCATGTAAAGAAAAATGCTCATCCAAGATTCAATCAATATGCACATAATTGGAATACTAGGAATTCCAATCTCTTATTACCAAAATATGGTCAAAAACCACAATTGAACTGATGTGTGAATTCCCTTATTTGACAGCAAGCCAACATTTCTTCTAGTTTGAGAATTGGAGACTATTTGTCTCATTGGTTGGGAAAACAACATAAGGAGGGGTGACCTCAAATTCATGAGAGAAATAACATATAATTTCAGATGCATTTGTTCATACTACAAGCCCACACATCCAAGAGGCCACTAGATATTTATATGCAATGATGGAAATATTAAGGAAGTTTCTTGCAAAATGTGATTGCTTATTTGATATTGGATGACTGAGGCTAAAATTGAGAGTGAAATCAAAGCCTAGAAACATGTATTTGCAAAAACTCTCTTGTTTAGCATTTAAATGCCCATGGTAACATGATATAAAGATTGCATAATGTCTTATTATTTTTCTAAATGAGTTCGCAACGATGGTTGGCCTATTCATACAATGGATGGACAAGGTATTTCACAGTAGTTTTACATGTTAACCCATAGTACATGGCGATAGATTATGTATTTCACCATGTCAACTAAGATGTGGGGTGCAAGTGGTCATCAAGGATCAATCAACTCAACAACTAGCAAAACTACAAGCAAAAGGACATCCATTACAACAAGTCTATAGAAAAAATCCTTATTTAGTAGCCCATGCAATCTTCTATGATTTAACAACAACAGTAGCAGCATCACCAACAACAATTTCTCTTCCTTATCATAATTATCCTTATGTTTTATTGCAAATAAATTGTCATAATTCTAAAATGATAAATATCAAAAGGTCATGTAATAGTTATAAGATTATCAAGAATGTGATAAGTCATCACACGAATATCAAAAGGTCTTAAGAATTGAATAGGTCATGAGGAAATCGAAGAGTCATGAGGAATATGAAGAGTCATTGGGAAGGTGAAAGGTCACCTCCCTATTTGCATAAAGATATCCTCGCACCTCTAAGGAAAGGGGGATTTTAGCATTTGAGTTCTTCTAACACTTAGATAGTTGTGAGAACTTAGCTAGCTTTGAGCCCTCTTGCTTTTGGCGTATTTTAGATTGAGTTATGGTGAGGCCAGGGGCTTATCTTGGAGATGATATGAGCAGCCCACCTTCCACTATTGGATTTTGATGGACCTACTACACATGTACCTGAATTACAATATTAGCAATGAGAAGCTCTTCACTTTTGGCATCGACTCTCATGCACTTTCATGGTGGTTGTAATGGATATCTGGTACTGCTATTGTGTGTGCATGTGTGTGTTCATATGGGTTATATGATGATGAACTAATCAGTAGATTATTTCTCATGCTTTTACTTGAATATTTTCTCTTGCATTCCATGCTCACACTAGTAACCAGTTGTAAACAAATTTTCAACTTGTTGTAGCAACCCTCCAAAATTTTGGCCTGCATCCTATTTTGGAGCCTTCCTTGGATTTTTCCTTGATGTTTACAAGCACTCGGGGTCATCTCATGAGCTCATGGTGAGTCTTTTCACCCTCCTCACTTGACCGTTCATCGGACATCTTTTTCATTTTGGTCACAATGTCATGCTTGTAGCCAAGTTCTAGTTATTCACAATGTCCCTCTTCATGTGTACAAGTTGCATTCTCTATGTAAACATCTATCACACTCACACATGAAGTTTTATGCACTGTCGCATAAGCGTCATCACGGTCGATCAACGATCTATCACAAGTGTCGCGCTTGTCGCTTGCACCATCGGTCAGTCACACTGAGTGTATGTGGTCTTAATGGTTCAAGGTGTCTTGTCGTCAAGTCATGTTGAATGTGTGTTCGCAAGTTCATGCATGTACGAATTCACTCATTCACATACTTAGTCATTTTTGTTGAAGCCATGTCGACCAAACCAACCCAAATAGTCGGACCTCCATTGAGCTGCATTGTGGAGTTTTAGTCATTAGTGAACATGTACAACTGCCCAGAATTGCATAGAGCTTAAGGTTGTCTCCCAGGCAGTCTATGTTGTGCAATCCTAGAATCGACTCGAATGATTGTCACCCAAAACAATGCAAACGTTTCCTAGAAAGCCATCTTAATCTGCGTTGCCCACAAATTGCACAGAAGCTGCCAAGCATGCCCACTTCCATTAAATGAAGAAAGTGTGGAGAAATGTCAGACAGACGCCTGCTACTTGTCACTGCACTACCCTAAAAAATTGCATAGTTTTTCCAGCCATTCACCCTATCAGCCAACCTACTTCTCATCATGAAAACTGCGCAGTTTTCATGAGCAATATCTTAGCTTCACAGCATCCCTCTTAGTTCAAAAACCACGCAAGGATTTCTAGTAGGCTAGCCTCCCAGCTCTGCGTAGTTTTTTCTAGCAGCCCTCTACCATCTCCCCAAAAAAATTGTGTAGTTTTTGCCAGTAGCCTCCCGCAGCCCACTACGAGCTCCCCAGAGAAATTGCATAATTTTCACTGCCAGTCTCCCTCTACTACCTGCACTATCTCCCTAAAAAAATTACGCAGATCTGCCCTCCAACCGAGCCATATCCCATAGAAAATCACTACTAATCTGAATTGCCCATCTCAACCTCCCAGTGACCTTCGTACAGTTCTCATGAATAGTGCCTGGAGCCTGCATCCCAGCTTGAAATTTACCTTGCATAGTTGCAGAGCCTTGTCCTCTCTCCTAGTCACCTTCATCCAAAAGAAAAAAAAATGCATCATGGTAGACTAGGGGATTTCTGGATTTGATTTCATCTCATCATGAGTGAATGCAGATACAGGTATATGGATGAGAGATGGCGCGATGACGAACGATATGAATAAGGAGTGATGCAAGGAGACTTGTTCATGAATAGATGAACACAAGAATCATGCCAAAGTATAAGCGAAGGAGCAACGTGCACATGAAACATCAAGCGAACAATAAGACCATCGAAGACTCTATGCACCTTGCCATGCGGAGGTGAAGCTATGATACACCAAGAGCACATCCATCACTCAGCAGCACTGCAACGTTACATGCACACCACCAACAACATGAACATACCATCTTTGTCGTGTCAAGTCATGTCATGATTCATCTCTGCCACATCACTACTGTGGGCCACATTGTTGTAATCAATGTAATGTAACGTGGAAGTCCAAGAGACCCACATGTAAATCTAAAGATTCATGTAAATTTGAAGAGTCATGTTAGTCAAACAGTCATGAGGGAAGTTGAACAGTCACAAGGGCCAGTTTTACCCTTGGCTATAAATACCCCTCATTTGTACATGCAAAGGACTTTTCACCTTCGCTACTCCCACATAGCCTTGACATTATGTAGTCTTTTCTCTAAGGAGCGAGCAGTGGGTCCAACGCCCTGCTATCGGGGTTAGTTATGTATGTTGTGCCGATGTGTCTTGGAACTTTCGCTTAATTCAGAAGCCTAATAATAGGCCAGAATGTTTTCACACATGTATTGTATTTCTCTATAAGACTATTCTTTGGACACTTGTAATGCATGTTTCTTTAACCTGTATTAAGACAGTTGAACTATTTCGGTTGTTTTAATACATATTCTTATGAAAATGTGTCTTATAAGTTGTTAATGTTGCCTCACTCGTGTCGAATATCCCACTGGACACTCCACAGAACCTTTCTCATAAACTTGTTATAACAACCGTCGCACTTGTTTGGACTACTCTGTTGGGTGTTGTACGTGTTATCCATTCACTATGTGTTTGTGATTATCGCATCCGTGTGGACTAATCTGCTGGAAGCTACACATGTCCTGCTGTGTTGTGTGTCTGTGATAGAGTTGGGACTATTCCCTTTTGACTTGAGACACACTTCCACCCTCTCCCTCTCAAGTGAAAGAACCTTGACACAAGTAACACTAAGCACTCACCAGGCACGCGAACCTCGTTATTTGAAGACAAAGAAGACCACTCTCATGTGCTGACAAGCAAGAGCTAAGGAAAACCTTTAAGATAATGGTAACTAGGCCATCATACCAGATGGGACTCGTACACCAAACGGTGTGAGGTCTAGTTGAGACTTCATACCGGGCCGATGCCCTGAATGTTGGCGGGTACAACACTATCAACATTTCTGGCACTAGAAGGGGGGATGCTAGTTTTTTATGGTTGAATGTCCTCTCACCCCCACACATCAATCATTTGGTCAAGGTAGTAACTCACACTCCCTCTCACCTATGTGCAAATATGAAGTTGGTTACACCTCACCTCCTAGACGTGAACATGAAATTTCGTATCAACACCTCCCCTCTGTCTGTCCCATCACTCGTTAGTTCGCGAAAGCAGTCGGACTGATCCTAGTCATACATCATCTTCCATACGTATCAAGGAATCTAAAAACCACTCCCATAGGGGTTTTTGTATCACCGGTGGAATAAGAAGTTCTTGCCACATTTGAAGTTCTGGCAGAATCTATTGAGAACAAAGAGGAACCTTTGGTCTTCCAACACGGAGAATGAGATACCCTAGTGTTCTTGGATTCATATTCTAGTATAGGAGGTAGAGGGGAAGGCAGCGGAGGAAGTGAAGGTGGAGACGAACCAACAGACTCAGAGCCAAAACCGTCAGATTCTGAAGAAGAAGACATGGCTGACCAAAACTGGAATGGATGACTCAAGGACCATTGGCTCTCTTGGGTGCTTTACAAATGATGCCAAAACTTTCAAAGAGAATTCTCACAAGGTATGACCCTAACAGAGCAATGAAGGCAGAAGATCACTTGGACAACTTCTACCTACAGTTGTAGATACTCGAGTTATGGTACGACAACGTTGCATGCAGACTGTTCCCATGTACCTTGGATGGTCACGCAATAGTATGGTGTCACAGCCTTCCTGTCAACTCCATCCATAACTGGGGTATGTTCAAACATCGTGTTTCTGGAAAAAGTTGTTGATGACAAGACCCCGGCCATGTTGCTCAAAGAGTTGGGTAGTTTGAAGATGGAGGCAAAAGAAAAGGTAAAATATTTTAATCAAATGTTTCTGTGCATATTGAACAAGTTTGTAGCAGACATGAAACCTCATGACTCCATCACTTCTGATTACTACACATTTGCACTGCCAACAAAAATTGTGTAGTTTGTCAAGCAAGTTGCAAAACTAGCATTACTAGAAAACTGCGAAGAGGCAATCATTGTAGAGAAGGACATGCGTGCGATTGGAGTCATCAAGGATGATGGACTAACAAAGGACTCTAGAGAGGCGAGCAGGAATCCCTAGGCTGTGATGAGTAAAGGTAAAGACAAGGGAGTAAGTAATATTGAAACTCGTACTCGTCTTGTCAAGAACTTGACAACAGAAGTGTTCGAGCTCAAACAACAAACAATTGACACATCTGTGAGCAGTCGGCTACCCAGAAAAATACAAGGAAGCATGTCATCAGGAAGCAATCATTGCCCAGCTAATTCTGCACAGAGCTCTAGCTCAGTGTTCTAGTTATAACAATGCACAAACAACGAATTTTGCTCATTTCATGAAGATAAGCACCCGTAAGGGTCTTGTTCAAATTGGAAATGAGTTGCAGATTCAGTATGCAACCATATACCAAACATAGTGAGTAGTACGCAGGTCCAATCGGGAGACACGGATGATGAAAAAGATGTTGCACCTGATGAGACATCAAGCACTGGGAAGGTGATCACCATGTATCAGTGCTCACGAGCAGCGCAGAAAACAAACACTGAGAAGCAACCCCCAAAGCAAAATGATCGATACAATCTCAAAAGTCAAGGGGATCCCTCTAAAATTCAGGAGATGTGATAAAAGGTTGAACTGGTGAGGAAGGTTGAACCACCAGCTGCCTAAAAGTAGAAAAAACAAAGCAAGCCTGGGAAGACAGCGACAAACAAGAATACATCCATGAGAAGAAAACTATAGAACACTTAATCAGACAACACGAACACAAGTTTGACCCCGGACATCTCGGTAAGTGTACTCGATCTTGACTACAACATTGTGGAAGACATGAAGAAAATTTATGCAAACATCAGTTTGTTCGAGTTGGCTAAGATTCAAAGTCAGCAGGATATTCTATTGTACGCACTGTGGGAGACATATACAGACAGTGTAGCCTCTACCAGTAAGGGAGGAAGCACATCTCCCAGTTCATTCACTATTGTCCTCAAAACACTTTGGATGGAAGAAGAAAACTCTTTTTACCCTCCATTCTTGCTTTCATTTGAAATTTTTAACTGCAATGTTCACAACTATTTGGTTGATTCTAGTGCATTAGCCATTGCCATGTTGCTCTCCATTGCTAAGAAGATCAATGTGCAATGGAGAAAGACATATGTGCAGATCATCCAACTCAATCAGAAATGTATGCCAACCATTGGTGAACTTCGAGATGTGACCATTTGACTATCTCATGACAGTTGAGTTCACTAATGCATAAAATTTGTTGTTGTCGGCATACCAGAAGTGTATGGCTTACTACTCAGAATAGACTAGTCTAGCAAGTTGAATGGATACTTTGCTACATACTGGTCACACTTGTGGCTTCCATATCAGGGAAAAAGCCATCAAATCTTGGTGTTATCTGAGAGATACATGAGGCACAACATCACTCCCCTGAATGGTGAGAATCAACCTTTGGCCTTCGCAGAGCTCATGTTCAACAACTACATCTTGGAAATGATATTCGGGTGTTATCTTGCACAGCCAGCTCCAACCCCACCAGACATGCAGTTGGGTCTCCTTCCTTGCCCAACTGATGGAAATGAAACTTGTACAACATATTGTAA
This sequence comes from Pinus taeda, assembly GCA_000404065.3. Taxonomy (NCBI): domain Eukaryota; kingdom Viridiplantae; phylum Streptophyta; class Pinopsida; order Pinales; family Pinaceae; genus Pinus; species Pinus taeda. The sequence goes on along the minus strand of APFE030931407.1, from coordinate 23,020 downwards.
CACTAGTAGCAGTAGCAGTAGCAACAGTAGTATAATCTGTCAAACATTCCGTGTACAGATGAGTTGTGGACCATGTACTTTGATGGATCAAAGACATAGGATGGCTCTGGAGTTGGGTGTGCCTTGATCAACCCAAAACACAAGAAACATTTGCTTTTGAGCCACTTGGAGTTTGAGTCACAAACAAAATTGTTGAATATGAAGCACTCATGTTGGGCTTGCAAAAATCCATTAGCCTCGACGTTGTTGCGCTCAAAGTGTTAAGTGATTCGGAAACATTGGTATGGTAGGTACATAACACCATACATTGTTTATCACCTCATCTCAAAAGTTACCAAGAAGAGGTATGGTGACTAATCTCTAACTTCCAAGAATTTAATATCACTGTTGTGCCAAGAACATGTAATGTAGCTTCCAATGCTTTAGCAAATGTAGCTTCTAGGATGTCACCACTTAGGGATATATTTACTATTGAAATTTTGTATAAGCCTTCTATCCATGATAACATAACTAATCTACGTGCTTTTGACGATGATCAATGGATACTACATTTCATGGACAACATTGATGTCTTCAAAGACACAACGATTAATGAAGACGAGCACGAGCAATCTCTGCAAGCTGGGGCTCATGACAAGAAAGGAAACCTCATCCACAAGGGTGTGTTATCTTTGGAAAAGCTCCATAAACTTCAAAACCGCTTTCAAGGGCCAAGGAACAACAAAACCCACAGCTCCACCATGATGCACGAATAGATAAACCTAGAAACAGAACAAGATCTGAAGTTTGTCAATCTCTGTCTGTGCTGCACGCAGCAAGAATGACAAGCCTTTATCTAGTTGTTTAAACAGTACCAGGATGTGTTTGCATGGAAATATGATGATCTAAAAATATACGACACATGAATAATCCAACATGTCATTCCAATCAAAGAAGGGGTCAAGTCGTTTCAGCAGAAGCTGAGGAAAGTACATCCGTCACTTGAACCCCTCATACAGAAAGAGTTGACCAAGCTATTTGATGCATAGAACATATACCGAGTTCATCATTCCACATGGGTTTCCAACCTTATTCCTGTACGTAAGAAGTCCAGGGAAATCCACTTGTGTGTTGATCTCCAAAACTTGAACCACGCCTCGGACAAAGACAATTACCCTGTGTCATCTATGGAGCATATTTTACAGAAAATATCTGGGGCATAAATGTTTTCCTTACTTGATGAGTTTTCAGGATATAATCAGGTCCTAGTAGCGGAACCTGATCGACTCAAAACTACATTCCATACCAAGTGGGTTACGTTCGCATACAGACGAATGCCATTTGGGCTTGTGAATGCAGGCACAACCTTTCAACGCAATATGGACATCGCTTTCCACAGGATCACCAGACATAGCATAGTGTTATACTTCAATTACGTAACTGTGTTTTCTAGAAAAAGATCAGACCATATACTCCACCTGAAGAAAACGTTTGAACGATGCCAGAAATACAGAATTTCCTTGAATCCAAAAAAGAGCATATTTTTAGTGTCTAAGGGGAACCTCCTTAGGAACATCATTGCCAGAAGTGGGATCAAGGTTGATCCAGACCAGGTCCATACCATTACATAGATCCATCACCCAGTCAACAAGAAATAAATGCAATCCTTCTTGGGAAAGATAAAATTCCTCTGGAAGTTCATCTCGAACTATGCACAGAGAGTGAAACCAATGAAATACATGATCAAGAAGGATGTAGTCTATAGCTGGGGTAGGAGGGAAAAGAATGCATTCACATGTATCAAGTAAGCTATAGCAGAAGTTCTTGCACTTTACAGCCCAGATTTCAACAAAGATTTCTTGTTATACGCCTTCGCCTCCGACAACTTTCTTGTTATAGTACTCACTCAGAATGATGAGCTAGACGACGAATGTCCCATCTCCTTCATGAGCGCAAGCAAGGAGGGGCCTAAACTCAACTACCCCATCGTTGACAAACAAGCATATGCAATATACAAGGTGGTGAAACACTTCAGACCCTACTTTCTAAAGAACCATTACATAGTCTATGTGCCTCACCCAACAATCCTCTCATTTCTTGTACAACAAGAGCTGGGTGAACGACGTGCAAACTGGATGATAGGCTTGCAAGAGTATGATCTTGATATCAAGCCAGCTCACACTGTCAAGGGTCATGGTCTCTACAGACTCGCAGCTGAGGCAATACATGCACAGGAGGAAGAAGAAGAGCTTGTTGGTTGGGAGCAAGAAATTGAGATGTATGATGTAGAGCAAGCACCACCCACTACATGCAGAAACTCTTGGTATGAATATGTGTGCCCATTCCTTGAGCATGGCACCATGCCCTCTCACTTCTCCATGAGATAGAAGAGGGAATTGCGCCTCAAAACCTTATCATATCAGTGGGTGTACGAAGTGATTTACAGAAAGCACAGTAACGGAATGTTGCTTAGGTTCCTAGAGACACATGATTCATAGAAGGTCTTGCATGATCTACATGATGAACCAAACGGGGGCCACTTTGTGGGAAATACCATTGACACAAAGTTATGTGAGCCGGTTTCTATTGCCCCACATTGTTTAAGGATGCGCACACTTACGCCCGCAAGTGCCCAGTCTATTAGCAATGCGTCGGCAGAACACAAAAGTCAGCAGCCTCACTGCACCCTGTTGCAGTGACTGAACCATTCCAACAATGGGGCCTAGACATCATCGGGGAAATTTTCCCACATTCATCAAAACAACATCGCTACATCTTGACAACAACCGATTACTTGACGCAGTGGACAGAAGTAGTTCCACTCAAGCAAGTGAATGACCAGGAAGTCATCAGCTTCCTCCAACAGAACATCATCTCACGCTTTGGCATTCTAGTATCACTAGTGTTTGAAAATGAAACTTACTTTTCATCTTTGAATATTTACGATTTTTTATTAGAATATGGTATTGTGATGAAACACTCATCTAACTACTACCTGCAGGGAAATGGTCTCACAAAATCCATGAGAAAAAACCTTATCCACATAATCAAAAATACCATTTACTTTGAGGAGTGTAACTGGCACTCTACCTTGATGAATGCCTTACGGGCTGACCGTGTAGCACCCAAACCCTCTCAGAAGACTTCAGCATACTTCTTGGTTTACAGTAAAGAATTCGTCCTACCGCCTAACATCTACTTGCATGCGCTCCAATTGTCCCAAGAATCTCAAGGCAAGCCTTGTCTGCTAGTTCAGTGTACGATGGATACACTTCACAAGTTGTAAGAAGAAAGGATGAAAGAAAAAGAAAAATTTACACTCCACCAGAACTGTATCAAGAGATGGTTCGACAAGAAGTCTACAGGGAATTCTAACTTCGATGTCGGTGACTTAGTCTTGAAATGGGATAAACCCCATGAAGACAAAGGCAATCATACAAATTTCCAGTCCCTGTGGATTGGTCTGTACACTACCCACGAGAGCTTGGCACACACACATACCGTCTGCAATCACTTGGTGGGAGGATTGACAACCTTCCTGTGAATGGCCAAGATCTCAAACATTACTTTCAGTAAGTCGGGTCCGCACCCCACGCCATGTAAATAGTTTTTTTATTGTTTGTTGTCTTTTTGCTTTGCTTACTATTTTTTTTTTTTCGTTTTGTTTTGTTTGCTTAGTATCATGCTATTTTTGGTTTTGTAAATAAGTGTTTCCCTCTACTAAGTTTTGGTTTTTGAATGAGTATGTGGTTGAGATCTAAAAAGTCTTGTGACACTACAACACTTGACCAATCATGTGTTTGTCTTCTTTGTGCTTGGTTATAACCTTTGGTCGATGAAGTCTTGATGGAAAATATGAGCCCTCTACAAGGGAATCTTAGGTCCAACCATGAACCCGTGTCCACATTGGGAAACCCCATGCCTATACTAAACCTTTTGCTTTATGTGATCAAGCACATCCAACTAGTAGAAATTGAGAAGGGGAAAAATCTAAACGAGCAAACCCATGTGAGAGGTCTTACATGCTTCTATGAAGCAGCAACCTCTTCTGCTCTCAACGGATCCCTCTTCTGCCCATAAAATAAATAAGTTCCTATGCACAATCCTCTTAAAAAATACAAAGGTGAAAGAAGAGAAAGGCTTCCTGCGCAGAGAGGTGAAGCATGCAACTCCATTGGGGTCTTGACTGGGCTCACTAGTAATGGAGAAATGCGTGTATTCCTACGTGAATTTTTCAGGGTACTGTTGAGGCCTGAAGGCATTGGAGAAACACTAGAGATGAAACTTATACTCTGAAATTTTTTAACTCTAGAGCCAAACTACCCTTCCCAATTTCGAAACATTGTGATCAAGCTGAAACTTGTTGTTGTGTTTGACTAAGTTGGAAAAAAGGTGAACCATTCCTATCCATGGGGTAAGTGGGGAAGCCAAAGTAACCCACACAACAATTCAATACTCCCTGAAAGACAAAGGCCTTGAGCTGTCAATGGACCAAAACATGGAAGCTGGAGTTCAACGAGTGCGTCGCCAAGTTTTGTAGCAGCTGCAACACCCTCCAAAATTTTGCCCTGCATCTAATTTCAGAGCCTTCCTTGGATTTTTCCTTGATGCTTGCAAGCACTCGGGCTCATTCCATGAGGCCGTGCTGAGTCTTTTTACCCTCCTCACTTGACCGTTCATTAGACATCTTTTGCATGTTGGTCACAATGTCATGCTTACAACCATGTTCTGGCTTTGCACAAGGTCCCTCTTTGTGTGTACAAGTTGTATTCACTATGTAAACATATGTCGCACTCACACATGAAGTTGTATGCACTATTACTCAAGCATCGTTGCGGTCGTTCAACGATATATCACAAGTGTCGCGCTTGTCACTCACACCATCGATTAGTCACACTGAGTGTATGAGGTCTTAATGGTTTGATGTGTCTTGTCATCAAGTCATGTTGATTGTGTGTTCGCAAAGTCATGCATGTACAAAGTCACTCATTCACACACTTAGTCATTTTTTTTGAATCTATGTCGACCATACCAACCCCAATAGTTGAACCTCCAATGAGTTTCACTGTACAGTTTCAACCCTCAGTGAACATGCATTGCTACCTAGAATTGTGTAGAGCTTTATGTTTCCTCCTAGGCAATCTGTGTTATGCAATCCTGGAATTGACTCGACTGACTGTCACCCATAACAATGTAGAAGTTTGCCAGCAATCCATATCAATCTGCAATACCTGCAAGAAAATCAACCAAGCCTCCAGTTGGTCAACCGAAGAGTTTGACCGAGCAGTGACCTGAGGCCTCACTCCTCTAAAAAATGTGCAGAAGCTTCCAAGTATGCCTGCTTCCATTGATTGAAGAAACTGCGTAGACATGCCAAACAGACACTCGTTGCCTGTCACTGCACTGCCCTAAAAATTAGCAGTTTTTCCAGCCAATCACCCTGTCAGTCGGTCTGCTGCTCATCCTCAAAATTGCGCAGTTTTCACGAGTAGTCTCCCAGCTGCCCAACATCCCTCTCAACTCATAAATTGGGTAAGGATGTCGAGCAGGCTAGCCTCCTAGCTCTGCACAATTTTTTCTAGTAGCCTCTCATATCCCACTGCCATCTCCCCAGAACAATTGTGTAATTTTTACTAGCAGCCTCCTGGAACCCGCTGCCAACTCCCCGAAGAAATTGCGTATTTTTCACTGTCAGTCTCCCTCTGCCGCCTGCTCTATCTCCGCGAAACAATCACGCAGATATACCCTCTAACCAAGCGAGATCCCATAAACAATCACTAATGGTCTGGATTTCCCATCTCAGCCTCCCAGTGACCTCTGTGTAGTTTTGACGAACAATGCTTGGAGCTTGCATCCCAACTTGAAATCCGACTTGCACAGTTGCAGAGCCTTGTCCACTCTCCCGGTCACCTTCATCCGAAAGAGAAAAACAATGCATCATGGTAGACTAGGGGATTTATGTGTTTGATTTCATCTCGTCATGAGTGATTGTAGATACAGGTACATGGATGAGACATGGTGCAACAACGAATGGGATGAACAAGGAGTGCATGCAAGGAGACTTGTTCGTGAACGGATGAACACATGAAGCATTCCAAAGTACAAGTGAAGGAGCGACTGCACATGTAACATCAAGAGAATAGCAAGACCATCGAAGACTCTACATACCTTGCCATGTGGAGGTGAAGCTATGATACACCAAGAGCGCATCCATCACTCAGTAATAATGCAACTCGACATGCACACTAGTAGCAGCATGAACATACAAGGTTTGTCATGTCGAGTCATGTCATGAGTCATCCCAGCCACATTACTTTGGGCCACACTATTGTAATCAATGTAATGTAATGTGGAAGTCCAAGAGACCCACATGTAAATCTTAAGAGTCATGGAAGTCAAACAGTCACAAGGGTCAGCTTTACCCTTGGCTATAAATACCCCTCATTTGTACATGCAAAGGACTTTTCACTTTTGCTCCTCCCACATAGCCTTGAGAGTCTATAGTATTTTCTTTGAGGAGCGAGCAGTGGGTCCAACGCCCCGCTATTGGGGTTAATGATGTATGGTGTATCGATGTGTCTTGGAACTTTTGTTTAATTCAGAATCCTGATAACAGGTTAGCACATTTTCACACATGTATTGTATTTGTTTGTAAGGCTGTTATTTGGACACTTGTAATGCATGTTTCTTTAGCTTGTATTAAGACAGTTGAACTATTTCGATTGTTCTAATACATATGCTTACGAAAATGTGGGCTATCCCTCCAAACATCAACATAACATTTCTCATAAACTTGTTATAACGACTGTCGCACTTGTGTGGACTACTCTGTTGGGCGTTGTATGTGTTATCTGTTGACTATGTGTTTTTTATTGTTACATCTGCGTGGACTACTTCACCGAAAGTTGCACATTTCTTGTTGCGTTTTGTGTTTCTGATATAGTTGGGACTATTCCCTTTTGACTTAAGATTCACTTCCACCCTCTCCCTCTATGGTGAAAGAACCTTGACACAAGTAACACTAAGCACTCACTAGGAACGTGAACCTTGTTGTTCGAAGACAAAGCAAACCATTCTCATATGCTAACAAGCAAGAGCTAAGGAAAACCTTTAAGATAATGGCAATCGGGCCATCGTACCGGATGGGACTCCTACACCAAGAAGTATGAGGTCTAGTTGGGACTTCATACCAAGGATATCCCCTGAATGTTGACGGGTCCAACACCATCAACTCAACCATCTTATAGTACTTTCTTATTCTTGTATGTCTCAAATGGTTTTAGTTAACCAACTCCTCTTTGAGATGTGCTTCTTCTTGTTGTTTTTCTATTATATTCTTGTGTATTGTTGTATGAGTTTATAATTTTGGGCTAATTTCGTCCTTGTTCTCTAGGTATTTCATACTTTTCCTCACATTAACATCTCTTCACCTGAAATCAAAGAGAAAATATACAAGGTATCAACGAAATCCACTTTTCAGATGGGACCCCTATCACAAATGGTGCTAGGTATAATTAGGACATTGCACCAGCGATATCCATTTACTATTGGCAATACATTTTTCCCCATCAATAAGATGCTATAACTAATTTTATTGATGCACAAAACTAATCTATCTAATGATTGAACATGGTGATGACTATTTGGGAGAGCTCTAAGTTGGAAGTAGGACAGTAATACTCATTAAGGGTGACTTGTGAATTGGAATAATGAAATTGTTTATTTTTTATTTATCTATTTTTATGTGTACGTTGTTGAGATACTTGCTATGCGCATATATGTGTAAGCAAGATACGAGATAAAACCTTTCCAACTCACTAAAGTACCATTGGTAACTCAATAAACTATGGGCATGGTACATGAAAAGAAACTGCACTAGGATGAATGTAGGTGTTTAGGCTTGTCTACCTAATTCTATATTTAAATAAAAAGTCTCTTTCTACATATATGGGACAAGGAAGTTTAGTAGTTTGTAAACTCATCTATATGGGAATAGAGGTGCATCAACTTACTTACTATGAGTACTTTCACCATGGGAGGTGACATTCTTCATGGTTATGATTTTATATTTAATTGTTAGTGGTGGTGGCGCTGGTAGAATTACATGATATGATGATTATCCACTTTTAAAGGCTTTTTTATCTAAAAATATTTTAATAAAAATTAGTAAGTGATGAAAAATAATAAGTTTTATTATAATGGCACATGAATACCTATATAATTACTAAACAAAAAAAGGGAGAGAGTGTGAGACTCCTTAGCATGAAATTTTAAGAATTAAGAGATAAAAAATGAAAAATCTTCCCAGTATTAAGGTGGAAAACCTTCTTAAATATAGAAATCCAAAAATACCTCCATGAAGTTTACACAGGGACGTGAGTATCATAAGGAAATGTTACTAAATTCCTACTGGAATTTGGTATGGGATTGAGTAAGCTTATAATATTGATTGTGAAAAATAATGGAGTGGTTAGAGGTGTTGTTACTTTTTGGTTGAAAACCCATCACTTAAGCATCTATGATAATGAAATTATTTTGATCTATTAGTTGTGTTTCCACATGGTTTAGGAGGTCTCAAGGGAAATAAGTTTTCTTTGGATATGGTTGGGTGGAAATAATGAGTAGTTTTTGAGTTAGAAAAGGAAAGTGTTTTCAAGAGTTCAACTTTATTATAATTTATTGAATGGGTATCTTGATATGTTTAATAACGCATGATTTATGTGTACATGGTAATCTAATTTTATTAATATTTTATGGATAATAAATTAAAAAAGCATATATATTTTGCATATTATAACATATGATATTGGTAGAGACTAATAAGTGTTATAGTGAAGGATCCCATTAATTTCAAGATAGTTGTGATAATGATGGTAATAGTTTTAGATATAAAAAAATTCGAATGATTATAAAAAGATAAATTGTCGTATTCTATTAAACTATAGATTTACTTGACATGTAATTTTAGAAAAATGATTTTAGATTATATTCATGATTGTTATTAGTAATGTGGTTTTACAATAGGTTATGATAGGTTATGATGAAGTATGATTTTATTTTAATAGAAAGTATTTTAAATCTATATGAAATAATTTATATTTTCTAAAATAATTTCAAGCATTGCATATTGTTGTGAAAATTTTATTGTTTTTAGGAAACTTTTTAAAAAGTCTTAGCGCCATGAGTGTTCTATAATGGGAAAAATCATGGAAACCTATGGATTTTCCTTAATTAGGCAACAACTAGCCATACCTCTTAGTTTCATTACCTCAACAACTAGCCACACCTCTTAGTTTCATTCCCTTTGGGTAAGTCACATAAGTATTATACAATTTTGGGAAATGGGGAGAAAATTCAAAGCTAATTGTAATCCATGACACTTAGAGGTTTTTTCTCATGAAAATAGTAGTGGATGATTAAGTCACTTTAAAATTTTAGCTTACAATATTTAAGGTGATTAATAATAAAGGAATATATATAGTAATGCTAAAGCTAGTTCTCTTATTTTAAATTAAAAAATTGATTGATTAGAAAATAGTGTTTCTTTAATGGATGTAATATTGTTTGAGAAATATGTATGTTACATACAAATAAGGTAATTTTGTATATTATAACAATGAGAGAAGTTAACGATTTTTATCACACTTAACTTTAACATATTTTATGTAATTTTTAAGTTTTCCTTTTTGTATTGCTCATAAGTCTAGAGGCTTATTTGATAGAATAATTTTAGTATCTATTGAATGTAATTTTGTTCTTATTTCAAGTTGAATAAATTAGAATTTTTTTTGGAAATTTTTTTTATTGGAAAAATATGTTTTATGAAAGTTTTGTATCAATTTATTTATTTTAAAACTTTATTTAAAAATGTTTAATATAATGTGTGAATTAGATAATATGATATTGAATTTAAACAATTTCGTCTACTTCTGTAACTTAAAAGCTCTTTTGAACTTTCAATACTTAAAAAAAAAAAAAAAAAAATTATTCATAACTTTTTCTCTAAGGAATTTTTTTTTAATTTTCATAATTTTTTTTTAATTCAATTTACAATTTACAATTTAAAATTCTAATTAATATAATTATAAATTAATTTAAAAAATAATTATTAATAAGTCATTAGTATCCATTTATTTTTAATCTTTATCCAAATCCAAAAATCCATTACATATTTGACAGATCCATGTACTTAATTTGTCCTTATCATGCTTTTCAAAGCAGGCACACTTAATTTGAAAGTCTCATCCTTTGTAGAGTGTGCAATGGTGGTGCAATAATGTTGTGCACCCATCAACAAAATTCACTTTTTTTCGTTACTTACAATCACTCATGTGAGCACTGTTCACAAGGATCGATGATTTTGACTCGCACAACTTTCAAGTTTGCATCTTTCTAAGTTTTGTGACATGATAATGCTATTATCTGTGTATTTTGTGTATTATTGAAACTCATTGCGTACTCTGTGAAAAGATCAATCTGTTCACATTGCGTATTTTCCATATAAAGGTTACTTTTTGAGGACTATCCTATGTATTTCACTCTTTCAAAAATTCACTTATCAGCGTTCGTTAGTGATTGATTCGTTTTCTGCAAAATACTTCAAAAGCGATCGTGTCATTTCATCCCAACCTACGAAAGCGTGTTTCGACTGAAGCCTAAAGTCATTGCATGGATCACCAAGCAATTATCATTGTGACAAGTGGATCATATTACAGGTCCTTCAGAGTTTATCTTTATAGCCCATGTGCGATGCGAATTTATTGAGATGCGACCATGTCACTATCTCTCGTGCCTATGCCAAGTCATCTTAAGGTAAAAGTTGAAATTTTCAAGTGGTGTGGCCATAGGGTGAGTCGGCCATAGGGTGAGTCTCAAACGGTTTTATGTTTGCAAGACCCACTGTTATAGCCAATATCCCCATTAACGTTCATCGCACCAAGTTTAAACTTCCGTCCATCAAAGATTTGCAACGGAAGGCATTCTCGACGTAGCTTTGCAAACGATTTGCCTTATGAGAAGTCGTGCAATGAAAGTGCAGTTGCATTTAAATAAAATTGTGCTGTGTAACGCACTTTACTGCAAATTCAGTATTGAAAATGGAGTTGTCTATAATGCGATTTTTTGAAGATTCCGGTAACAGAATTCGACGGAAATTGAGGTTAAATCTTGATCTGTTGCAGTTTAAATGGTTTTTTATCTGTATATTTGGATTCAGCACCCTGAAAAACCCCTGGGACGCTTTGATTGTGCAGAAACTAGCTATCAAACTTGCAATTCCAATAAATTGCTGCCAGATTTTGACCGGAAAAACCCACCAAAAAGACTTTCAAAAAGTCTCATTATAGATAATTACATTGAAAATGGTGCAGCTACTGTTCAACTAACTTGACCAGAAAAACCCACCAAAAAGACTTTCAAAAAATCGCATTATAGATAATTGCATTGAAAATGGTGCAGCTACTGTTCAACTAACCAGTATAACAAGTATATATAGAAATGAAAATCAATTGAAACTCATAAGGCATGTCTCGTCCTTTTACTATTAAGTAGATATTATAACAAGTCTTGATATAGAAATGAAAATCAATTGAAACTCATAGGGCATGTATCTTCCTTCTTACTATTAAATAGATATTATAATAGACTTGTTAGAAATATGATTCACACTCTTTAAAGAAATATAAGACTAACATATTTTAGAAATATCTTTCAATCAATTGTGAGAATAAGTGATTTAACCGGGGAGATTATATTTTAAAATTACCTTTAATTTTCTTAATTTTAACTCTTACATAATCACTAATAATGTTTAATTGTTATAAATTAAAAACAATATAATATCTCTTACATACTCACTAATAATGTTTAATTGTTATAAAATTAAAAACAATACAATATCTCTTATAATCTAAAAAAATAGAACAGATATGTTATCATTGTTAACTAGTTCACAAATAAAGTGATAGCTAGTGTCAATGTATTTGTGTTTGTTGTGAAACACGTGGTTTTTTGATATTGCAATTGCAAAAAATAGAAGTTGGCTCTTTCTTCACATGTGCAAGATATTTCAAAAGTCTTCTTAGACATATTGTATGTCATGATGGTGTAGTAATTGCTACATATCCCCTTGTCACCTCAAAGTCATGGACACTTTTAAGGCATTTTATTTTAACAAAGCAATTATAAAAAGAAACAATGTCAGTTATGCTCTTGCACCTTTAATAACCTCCTTCGCAACTATGCCAAAATGTGGCTCGCAAATTCATTGTCTTAATAAATCAAATCAATTGCTCACACATAAATTATCAACCACGGTAAGTCTCCTTACTTCAAGGTTATCATGCACAATATGTGCATAAAACAATTGCTAACTAAATTGACTAATGCCTAATTATTGTTAAGCATTCTTTTGCAAGAACTTGGCACTTAATCAAAACAAAACTTATTGTCACTCTTAAGTACACTTGCAAGAATGAAATCAATTCAAGAAAAATCTCACTGTCAAACCCTCAGTTACACAAAAATAACACTTTTGCACACAAGGTTGGAAATGAAATCACTCTTGCAGAATAAAATATCACCTATCCACTCTCAAATCACTCTTGCGGGGAGAAGAAAGAGCATCCTTGAAACAATTCCTCACTTGCACAAAACCATTCAATCACAATCCACACACAACCATCAATCCAAACAGAATCAATCGACTCATTAACAGCATAAGACATTGTATCAAATGTAACAACAACTAACTAATATTATATATCAACATCGAATTATAAATTAGTAGCAACAATTGAATATTATCATCATACAATTACTAAGGATAGATCTAGGAATCATTATACTTATACATGAGTAATATGTATGCAAGCCAACTTAACCAATAGTAACGACAACATATCATCAAGAATCTATACCAATGATCAATTTAAATTACAACAAGAATTGAAATACGATAACCTACAACGAATTAAAATAAAACAAATACGCTACCTCTTAAAACGTAACAATCCCTGCCAAAGATGAGGGCCTTTCCTCAAAGTACGGAGTTTCTAATTTACAAATCACATATTAGCACAAAAAATCATGAATAAATCACAAACTCGTAAAAGATTGAATTAGATGTGGAAATGAAAATACAAGATGCACAATTTCAAAATGATGGTGCAACCCCCCTAACCTACCATGATTCCATACATTTTATACAAATAGATAAGGGGACAAATTTGAACCAATTCCCCCAAATCTGGACTTTCAAAGTTATGGACATATTTAAAAGATAGTATGTTTGCTTGTTTTTAGAAGATATTAGTTGGAAAACAACTCAAGATTGGTTACATTAGATTGATCTATCATGAAATCATCGAAGGATATGCTAGAGTCGTTTCCTTTGCTAATCAATGCTTTGTTTGGATTGTTGTTTTGTCAATCATTACAACAAGAATATCTACATGAAAGCATTGTATGTGGCTCTCAAATCACACACTTTCAAGAGAAACCACTATAGAATCACTTAATTGAGGGTGTTTTGGGAAAAAAACATGTCTTGGATTTTCCATATTCATATTTATTTCTCTAGAAATCACACTTGAATTTAGTTACCTGATTCTACCTAGCATGAGTTGTCCTAATTGTAGATCATGAGAAATTACCTTATGGATTCGACCTGGGTATGATTTAGGTAACATGAATCCATGTCAACATTCCTAAGAACAAAACCCATGAGTCTAAAATTTCTTCTAGGGAAAAGTAGACATTCCAAGCATGGAGGCTGGTTATAGTAACTACACAAGAGCCATATGAACAACACTAGGAAAACAATCATCATTAAAACCAACAAAAATTCATTCTAATTCATCGTAAGTAAAGGAAAATAATGATAATTAACTAATTTGAAATTTGTAAGCTTATTGTAGCACATTCACTAAGAAACATAGCAAAAAGGGTAATAGATAGGCACAAAAGTGCAATAAAATAATTGGAAATGTTTATTTAGAATGGTTAAAAAGATGACAATTTAGTGACCCAAAAAATATGAAAATTTCAAATGAATTGACTGATTTTATCCCTATTTTGTATTTGGGGTTTTCATAGTGTATTTCATCATGGAATCCATAATCAAGGGCATAGGATTTGTGAATCTTATGGGGCCTAAAAGCATTTGAAATTAACCAAATAAAATTTTTAGAGGCTACTATTGAATGCCTTTTCATTCATCCTTTCTGATAATGAATTGTGTGAGTAATTTTTTTTTAATAATGGATTTACTATTTTGTTGTTACCTATGAGTGTATTTGTTATGCAACTTTGATTTTCAACCCCTGCATAGTGCATCAAGTCGTATCAATGATCTGAATCTTGGGGGGAGGCCCCCAAGATCTAAAAGATTGAAATGGATCTTGGGAGGAGAGACCCCCAAGATCTGAAAACTTGAATTGTCAGAAGAAAAAGAGGAGAATTATCAATAAACAAAACCACAAAGAATATTTTTTTATTACAACAGAGAATAATTGTAAGAGCTACATTATGGCGGACAATATCTCCTTTTACAAATTGTGACTTGTTACTTATAGTACTTTTCAGTTACAATACCACGGGTCAATTCCATGGGTGAATGAATACCATGGGTGGATTTTGCAATACCACGGGCAGATGCCATTTACAATACCATGGGTAAATTCCATGGGTCGATGAATAATATGGGTGGATGAATACCATGGGTTGATGCCATTTTCCATTCGGATCATTCCTCCCTCCTTAAGAAGCAATGGTCCTCATTGCATAAAGTTCCCTCCTGCGAAGCCTTTGTTGAATATGAAGAGCCACTGAAGATAAGGGTTTTATGTGGTTAACCCAAAACCCTGATAAACGAAGATCCGAGGATAGAGATACCCTGTAATACTTGTGACTAACTGTGATTCTGACAGTGTGCAGCCTAGCAAATGGACTTCGATGACAAGGATTTTATGCGGTTGACCCATAACCATGATGTTGGTTGTTGATGAAGTAGCAGGTGCCTACATAGCCTGGGGTGGGAGGGCACGTCTCCAAATAACCTAGCTGAATGTTGCTATGTTGAAACTGATGAATGTGAAGCAGGTGCCTACTAAAGTGGGGTGGGAGGGCACGTCTCCAATGGGAACCCACTCTGAATGCTGATCCAGAACTAAAATGGGCATAACTCAGTCAATATAACTCAGAATATTTATTATAACCTGTTTTGGGAAGCAGAAGGATCATTTTGCATCTTCCTATGAGTTGGAAATCCTTATCTGGACACTCTGAGATCTCAGATTCATGCTGCAATAGTTCCGCCATCAAAAAAATTCTGATAAAATAACTGATTTTAAATCAGCGATATCTCCCACATCCAAACTCCGATTCGACCCATTGTTTTTTTGGAATTGGGTGATTTTTCGAGAGGAATCTAGATTTGGTATTTATTTTTGTAAATTCTGTACCAAATATGTCAGATCTGATCTATAAAATCGCTACCCAAAAACATTCCTAAAAAAAATAAAGGGAAAAACTTCTTCCCGCTTGGCCCAAGAAAATGCTCTGTGGAGGATGTAGCACATGCCTGAAGTTTGTTGAATATTGCTGCAAAATTTCAAACTGAAATATGCATCAAACCCTCATTCCCATGGAATCATAACCTGCTCTGATGCCACTAACCCGGATCATGGGGGGAGGCCCCGAAGATCTAAAAGATTGAAATGGATCTTGGGAGGAGAGACCCCCAAGATCTGAAAACTTGAATTGTCAGAAGAAAAAGAGGAGAATGCCCAATAAACAAAACCATAAAGAATATTTTTTTATTACAACAGAGAATAATTGTAAGAGCTACATTGTGGCGGACAATCTCTCTTTTTACAAAATTTGACTTGTTACTTATAGTATTTTTCAGTTACAATACCACAGGTCAATTACATGGGTGAATGAATACCATGGGTGGATTTTACAATACCACGGGCAGATGCCATTTACAATACCATGGGTAAATTCCATGGGTCGATGAATAATATGGGTGGATGAGTACCATGGGTGCGTTGATGCCATTTTCCATTCGGATCAATCAAAGTGGCTAGATCCTAATATTCAAGACCTTTTGGTGTAGTAGATAGTTCCAGGAAAGAGTGTAGTGTTGGGTAGAATTGCTTGAGAAGAAGGGTGGTTAGATCTTGATATGGAGACTCCTTGTTGTAGTACATAATTCCAACAAATATTGATTCATTTCATAGAATTTTTTGAAAAGAGGGATGTGTGATTTTTGAGTATGCATATGTGGGAAATGGTATCAAGAGTATTCTTATAAAAGAGGGGGAAATCATGTAAACTAAATGTTGAAAATGGTATTATAAATAAAATAAATAAAAAATAGTATCATTTATAGTAAACTTGTTTAAGAAGATGATATGATAGGAAGAAATTAATTTCCAATGAGTGGCAAAGGAAGAGATAATAGAAAAAAAAAATGAGGAAGATGATGACAAAACTATTAATGTTGCATGTGATGAAGAGGTATAATGTCATTGAATTGGCTTAGCAGTGAGGAAAGGTAAAAACTAAATTGATCCACAAGAATAATGAAATAAAGAAGATAATGTGAACCAATACCGAAAGAGCATGAATATCCATGACTTTATGGAAGTCCATACTTGGAAGGATTGAGTATAATGAAGAAATGAACTAATATTTTGAGTGCAATGAGATTGAAAATCCATGGAGATTGAATATTGCATGTTCAAGATTGAGGAGATATGCATATTATTGGTGGTAACTACTAAACAAGGACAAAAGTGCAAAGGTGAATATAAAATCCAAATATGTGAAAGATTGGCATCAAATTGAGAGGTAAGTTTGTAAACTTTGATTATCATTTCAAAATGAAGAAAAGATTGCAGAAATTAAAGTAGAATCATAAATTTGTAGAAGAATGTTTTGATAAATTGTGTACAAAGGCCATGAAAGATGGCCTTGTAATACATGGTAAAGGAAAAATCTTGAAGCTTGTGGATGAGTTTGTCCATAACAACATGATTTGTGTAAAAGATGCAAAATATAGAGAATGCTTTTCAATTAGCCTTAGGGGATGAAAATTTGTTGATGCAAAGAAAGGAAAAAAATAGATAAAGAGTAAATAAAGAAAAATAAATCCTTCCAAATGTGCTTACAAAAATGTAAATAATGAAAGTATGGTGCACAGTGCTGAAGAAAGTGTGTGTGAGATGCATGTTCATAATAACATGCTAAGGAAAAGTGAAAAAGAATGATTCTCGATAGAAAAATGCAAAAAGAAGATTGAGGTGAAGGATTTTTCTCATTAAAAATAAAAATAAAAAAAGAGTATTAGTCTTCCTAAGAGTGTATGAGTAGACCAAAGATATTGTTGCAGTAGTGTATAATGTTGCAATAAAATGCAATGTTACAAAAGGAATGTTCTTGGAGAAATTGAGATGTAAAGAGATAATTCTATATAGCATGTAATAATGGAAGATATGTGGATGGGAAAAGCTAACTCTCATAATTGTTAGAGTATTAATGTGTGAATAACATAAGAGTTTTCTTGAAAAGATTGTACGAAGCAAACTAAATGAAAAAATGCGTAGCAAGGCTATTGATGAAATGAAGAAGATGTGAGTAGAGATGTAAAGTATTAGTGTAGCATATCAACAACAAGTTTAAAAATCCATAGTAGAGGGATGGTTGTAATAAAAGCCATGAAGAATGAAAAAGTTTTGGAGCACTAAGAAATAGTGGTGTATGATTAAATATAAATGATGGTGCAATAAGGGGGGTCGAAAGGTACCAAGCACTATTGAGTAGGACTAGTTTGGGGAATAAAAAGGTGTTATATGGGAGCACTTTAAATAGCAAAAAGAATTGAAAAAGAGTCAAATTTGTGTGTAAAGTTGAAGAGGTTGGAGAAGAAGATGAACGATCCCAAGAAAGATTTTTAATTGAAATGTGATTTATTTATTGTTAAAATAGTGTTAACTGCATGATTCTTAAAAACACCATCAAACACATAAGCATGAAGAACTTATAAGAAGTTTGCAGCAAATTGAACAGCAAACCATGAAAATAAAAATGACACAAGAGATTGTTAACAAAGTTCGGCTATCTTTAAGCCTACATCTCCAGGCCCTAGTCTTCAACTGGGAGGCCTTTATATTAGAAACTTCAAAACCATAAATACATAAAATAATATTAATTTAGATATAATCCTACACCATCCAGATGCACTCTGCTCTATCTCAGGATCCTGTAGCAACTCTCGATTCTGAAAAAAGTGTCCTAAATCTCCCAAAAATGTCTTCAAAATTCTTAGCTTTATTGTCTGCACTGGCTCAAAAACTCCTTTGCTGAATGAAATGTCACTGCTTCTCTTCAAAATCCCAACCTCACCTTTCCTCTTTAGAAAAAGCCAAGGTCTCCCTCCATGGAATTACATTACCATATTTACAATGCTTTTCGCTTAATCAAATATAGCCTTATTAAATGGTGTATTATTTATAAAAGGTTTGTTTTAATAATATATACCATATATATATTATATAGTTGTTAACCATATCCCTCGATGCAATTAGAACTATACACAACGCACAATATTACATAAAAAAATATCATATGTTATGGGCGGTCAATAGAACCACACCCCTGTGGCATGTGACGGTTTACATCTCCGGTGGTGTTGTCATGTGAGCACGATGATATAATTGTTGTAACAATGTTTAATGCCGACAGTTCTGCAACCGTGAAACCGACATCAACTGTGGCTCTAGCAGTGTTGTCAAGACCTCACCTATAGCACATTTTGTAACCACAAATTCGACGGTTTCGGATTATGTTGACTCCGCACCATGCTATACCATAAACTATGTTTAATACATAGTTTTAATATTATATCCTTTGCAGTGTTAACATATGCCCAATATTATATGGTTCTCAACCATATGTAATGTACCCGCCATATATTATATGCGTTCAACATTTTGAAATATGGAAACTTTAATAACGTCATAGCATATGTTTTAATATATGGTTTTTACAGCACATATTATATATGTTTCATAAACCATATGTTTGTGCTATGAGACTTATATCTTGACCATGTAATGAATATTTTCACCCAAACTGGAGTTGAGTTTGATTTGTTCACTGCCACATTAAATTTTGGAGCTACCATTTGGCCTGCAAGGGCTCATTTACCTATTAACCCACAAAATTCAACAAGTTTTTTCTCTTTCATTTGGATTCCAAATGCTTCCATTCAAGTTGCATTGGGATCGGTTTTCCGAGTTCTACGCAGCGGTGTTGGTTTCACTTGCATCCAACAACTTTGATTTCTTGGCCTTTTTTAGATCTTTGACCATTCATTAATCAATTTCGAATCAATGAAAGATTTAAGGTGGTTTTCCCTAAATTTAAAAGATAAAGATGAAGAGATTGAAGAGAATAGAAAGCTAAAATACAAATGGAGAAGATAAAGTGGATGGTGGTTTAAAGTTTCGAATAGAAAAAAGAAAAAAATACTTATAATAGATATTTATAATCTATATTATTTATACATCATTACCAGCTATAACATTAACATTTTTTTTTTAAATCAAGATATTATGTTAGTTACATTAAAGTTAAAGTTGACATAGCATTTATTCATTTGAGAACAAATGAATTTGTAGCTAAATTAGCTATATTGAATGCATTTCATAAATAAGTGTGAAATATTTATAAATATTAAAAAAATCATACTTTAGGAGTCAGGAACATTTTCTTTTTATAAATAAATAGTTTAAATATATTGATATGCATTTTTCTTGAATGGTGAAAATAAGAACAATTTGTTTTTAAACTCTTACACATGAAATCATGGCACAAGATGAAAAAAACTTATATATGATTGAATGAAGATCTCTATAATGTTTAATAACTTGATTTGGATATTTAAAATATCGTTATGATACATTTTTATGATAATGATATGTATTTTTTAAAAAGGTCAAAAGCAATATTAAAGAGAAAAATTGCAAGCAAATTGTGTGTAACTGGAATTGAATAAAAAAAAAACTTAAAACATGGATTTTGTGTCTAGCATGGAAATTGATTGATTAGTGCAAATTGCTTTCTTAGATCATGAATACATAAGGTTGGGTATCTACAATTGATTGATTAGTGCAAATTGTTTTCTTAGATCATGAATACAAAAGGTTGGGGGTATTTTTGTAATGCTTTTAGTAAGTTTTTTATATTTCATAAAATCATAGTAGATTTTTGACATTTTTGAACAATTTAAAATTTTAATACTAAAATTGAAAATATGGAATTATATAAAAGTGAGAAATTGTAAAACACGCTATGTAAGTTGAATCAATCAATTTGTTTTAAAAAGAAGCCATGGACATTTATCTAGTAAAATTATTTTGGTCAATTTCAATGAAAATTACATAAAATACTATCCCCTAGAAAATTCAATTCAATTCAAAAAAAATGGAGACAAATTTGAAAATTATGAGATACGAGTTTCTTAGAAATTAAGGACAACATGTATCAATGAAAATTTTGCAAATTTTAGAGTACATTTTTGTAAGCCTTTTCATGCAGGTTTGAAGTATGTTTTAAATTTATTGATCCGGATTTAAACAGGAATGCAATAGATTACAGAGATAACCATAAATACAGAGATGCGATAACCATAAATAAAGAGATGCAGCGGAAATAACACTTCATTTCATTAATGGAAAATACCGAAATATGCTTACAACCAGAATTGGAAATAAACCAGTTAGGACGATGGTAGCTTATCTCTGAGAAGAGATGTGCGGCTACATGTCTCTGAACTGTTCCGAACTTGTGTTACAATGAGGCTCGAAGGCCTATTTATTATTGAGAAACAATGGAAAACCCTTCACATTCCAAAACCGACCCTTAGAAGATGAAACGCCAAATTGTGGGCCCCGTTTTGGGTAAATTGGTACATCAATTTCCCGGGGTCGTAACTTTGGCATACGATCTCCGTTTGACGCGTATGATAGCTCGTTAGAAAGATCTATCCGAGAACTACGATTGTTGGAACGAGCAACATTTCTTCATTGCATGGACCCATATTGCCCCTGGATTCCCCAAAAAACGTCGTTTAGGGCCTCAAAACGGCTCCGGAAGTTCAGGACCCGAAAAACTGCTAAAAATAGTAAGTTGTGCTATAATTAAGGAAACTGAAAATGCTTAAAGAGACAATGATGGGGGTCCAGATGGACTTGGCAGGTGGCCACCAATATCCACTCATTCCTCCCCCCTTAGGAAGCAATGGTCCCCATTGCGTTGAGTTCCTCCATCTGCTGAACTTGTTCTGCACTGTCTAATGTGTCCAGTAATGGTGGGAAGCATGGTCGATGACGGTCCACATTGAACACTTGGTGCAGGTGAAGGAATGGAGGAATGCTGTGCTCCAAAGCATTGTTTCCCACAAGCTTGGTACTGCTGTAAGGACCATGTTGGAGTGGTCTGAGCTTCTGATGGGTTCTGGTAAGGCGTTCTTTCTGTCGATGCAACCAGACTTTGTTGCCCACCTGAAGCTTGTGTGGTACCCCTGTTAGTGAGGAGAAGTTGTTCCTGTGTTCTGTCATGACTGTATCCTTCTGCTGCTGCTGCTGCATGGAAGAACCCTTTGCGGGGGTCATGGATGTAGCAACGATCTTCCCCTTACTTTTGGAGTGAACCATACAGATGAATTTCCTGGTCTGTGAGATGAGCTTGCTGCCTTTCTTAGCAGTGATCAAAGATGTGGCGGTAGGTGGGCTACCTCCGGTATCCTGTATAATGAATTATTCAAAGAAATAATGACAGCGCGAGGCCTTGACTCATACACAGCATGTCGCCTCCACAAGTATGGCTGGCCTAATAATACATCACAAACATCCAGAGGTGTAACATCCCACAATACCTCGTCGTGAATGGTTTGATGCTGTAGGGAAGGCGGCATTGCTGGCGAACTTTGAGATCTCGTCCTTCATGAAGCCACCCGATACTGTACGGCTGTGGGTGTGGTGTAGTCGGTAGGCCCAACCGCTTCACGACCTCTGCTGAAATCATGTTCTTTTGGCTGCCACTGTCGACAATGAATTGCAGCGGCGAACCCTTCACCCACATCTGTGAGTGGAAAAGACGTTCCCCCTCCTCTGGCTCTTCGGGCTCATTCTTCTGGATCTTGCAAATGGCGACAGTGGCACTGGGATCTGCATCAATGATCTGCTTCCCTTTGCCATTCCCCTTGTCGGGTTCTGGCTCAGGGTCGGAACATGTATCTGATTCGGAAGCCTTCAACTCGGCCACCAACGACTGCTTGGTCCGGCACTCACTTGTGTTATAAGTGGGACTCTTGTGGAACTCACACAACTTTCCTGTATCCTTCTTCGGCTTTGTGGTGTTGTTCTTTTCTTGTGGCTTCGACGGGTTGTCTTGGGTCACCCCGCCTTGGTTTTGTCCTATGGGCTTCGGATTTGCAGATCCAAAGTCTCTCTTCTTCTGTTTGAACTTTTGCTCGATTTTGACAGCGTATCGGTATGCTGTGCCGAGTGAGGAGATGTCCAAGAACTCCATCTCTTCCTGGATGTATCTGTGTAGGCAGTCGCGGTATTTGAGCACCAGATGCCGCTCAGAATCTTTGATACCCAACTGTGTGCGAAGGGTATGAAAAATGTTTGTGAACTCTGGAACATCTTGGTCTCGTCCCTGCCGCAGTGTGGTCCATTTGATGTATTTGTCCTCATAGCTTTTGACAGGGTAGTACTGCTCCTTGATGGCACCCCGGAAGTCATTCCAAGTGGGTGCAGCTGAAAATAACGAGCCTGTACTTTCATCCTTCTGCTCGCAGTAGGTTTCCCACCAGTCCTTGACGTGGGGGGCTGCTTTGAGAAGAGCGAAAACAATCTTTTCCCGACTTGAAAATTCATGAACAGAGAAATACCATCTAGCAGATTTAACCATTTATCTACGGCATCTGCGTCTATTTTACCCTCGAAGATGGGGATTTCAAAATTAA
>APFE030931405.1:0-11248 GCA_000404065.3 Pinus taeda | reverse complement strand
TGATCATCAACCACTTCAATATCTACACTCCCAAACTAAGTTGCAACAATCAAGACATTACAGATGGGTGGGTTTTCTACAATAGTTTCATTTTCTCATCAGGTATAAAAAGGGCATACACAACAAAGTTGCAAACATGTTGTCTAGACCCATTATAAATGCATCTATTATACTTAAGCATAATTTTGTACTACATGAACGCTACATTGAACAATATGCTCAAGATATAGACTTTAAAGATGTATATGCAACTTTGAGTCAAGGCAAAAGAGTAGAAGAATTAGATTATCATGTGAAGGACCGACTCTTATATCATTGTGGGAAAATCTGCGTTCCACAAACAGAGAGAGTAAATATAATTAGAGAGGCACACACTTCTTTGATATCAGGTCACTTTAGGGTAAGTAAAACAGTTGCACAACTACAAATATTTTTTTTTTTAGCCGAAAATGAATGAGACAGTTTCTAGATATGTAAGAGGGTGTACTATGTGTGCCAAAATCAAGCCCAGCAATAGAAAACTAGGCTTATACACTCCATTACCAACTCCTTCTCACCCTTGGGAAAGTGTTTCCATGGATTTTGTTGGAGGACTGCCTAAGTCTAGAAAAGGTCATGATTATCTATATGTGGTTGTGGATAGGTTCAGTAAAATGTGTATTTTGATACCTTGTAATAAACAGATTACAGCTGAATAAACTGCAAAACTGTTCTTTGAACATGTATGGGTTCATTTTGGATTACCCACTTCTATTGTATCTGATCGAGACACCTGATTTGTGGGGAAGTTTTGGTCAAGTCTATGGGAGCTGATGGACACCCAACTGCAGAAAAGCATAGATTTTCATCCACAAACCGATGGCCAGACAGAAGTAGTTAACAGGACAGTGATCTAGTTTCTCAGAGGATATTGCAGCAAACATCCTAAGCTTTGGGATGAACACTTATGTTATGTGCAACATGCTTATAATAGAGTAAAACACTCTTCTACACAGAGATCTCCTTTTGAAACCTGTTTTGGTTTCATACCTAGGTCTCCTTTGGATTTTGTCTTTGGTCAAGACACCACAGTTGATGGACACTGTGATGTGCACAAGGCAACTAGGTTCATTGAACAAATCCAGGAGATCCACCAGGTAGTACAGGAACAACTGTAAAAGATCCAAGCCAGATATAAGGCTAGGCATGACAAGCATCGAATGGAGCATAGTTTCTAAGTTGGTGACCAGATCTGGTTGTATATCAGCAAGGACAGGATGCAAGGTGAAGGTAAAAAGCTAAAGCCTATCAGGTATGGACCTTTTAGGATACTTGAGAAGATTGGTGAAAATGATTTTCACCTTGATCTACCAGCTTACATGCACATCTACTCAGTCGTAAATGCAGATTGCTTGAGATTGTTTGAACCTTCGATGATTTAGGATCCTAAAGAGCAAAGTGAATTGCCTTATATTGATGACTTGCTACCTGAATATCTGAATGAATTGCAGGAAGACACAGTCTTGGACAGGGAGCTGAGGGCGACATGCAGAGGAGATGTTGAGTACCTCAGAATTGGACTCAAAGGTTTAAAGCTGAGCAGTGCAAAGTGGATTGAGATTGGACAAGTGAGACAACAATACCCTCACTTAGTCGATGCTTGAAAGAAAAACAAATTTTGGCGGTCCAAAAGATTTTCAGTGGGAAGGCCATGATCCGAATTGGATCCATAAAGATTGATTAACAAAGCCATGGTTGTACCAAGTTGAGACAAACTTCAAAGAAATTAAAACAATGATCAAAAACACCTCTAAACTAGTGGCAATGGTAGCCAGTGTGGAATGACGAGGACCTCGGTCAAAGCGTGCTGACCAAGGCCCATGGAGACTGCGTGGGAGGCGAAATTAGCCCTTGGGAGGCCCGGATCGGGAAACAGAGGTAATTTTTGATGAATCGTGCATCGTTGGGCGAAAAACCTCAAAATCGAGAAGCCACGAGCACTCGGTCGTGTGGGAGTCAGAAAACCATGGGACAAAAGGCTAAGTGCTAAAGGCGGGACCCGCTCCAAAAACCGGCGGTATTGATCGGGGGCATCCATGGGCGATAAGTAGTTTTGATGAAAAAGGAGCGATTCTAGTCAGCGCCCGACGTGTGGCAAGCGGAGGAGAGAGAAAATCACTGCTCATCGCGTGCCAACAGTCGAGCTAGTCAACCGCGCGAGACGAGCGAATGACATTGGATCTGGGGCTCCAAATCTAATGGTTGAGATCACACCCGATGGAGAAGATGGAATTGATGGGGGATTAAGCCGCGATTTGAAATAATTTGAAGTCCGCTTTGATCACCAAGGTGGAGGAAGACTCATTCCACGACGTAACTGAAGAATCGAACCGACAAAAGGTTGGCGTAGTTTACAGGAGGACAAGTGGCCACTCCCTATGAGCCTGATGATGACGCCGAGAATAGGGAACTCCAAGCACAACTGCAAGTAGGCAAATCGATGGAGGTGGAAGAGGAACCGAACCACCATGAGCCCGAATGGCTTTAAAGCCATGAACAGAGAATAGAAAGGACATTGGAAGAGGAGTCGAGAACCCAAAGAGGAAAACTGAAGACAAAAGACAAAGAAGAGAAGAACCAGTGAAGAAAAAAGTAGAAAGAAGATAGAAGGGATGAGTTGACCAAAGGCAACGTCGAGCACCAGAGAGCTTGAGAGATTCAAGCCATCCCCGAGAGGATTTGTCAGACCACAGAGGTCAAAGAGCTGGTAAGGAAGAGAGTATGTGTACTCCAGTGGTTTGGGGAATCCAAGAACCACCCTGCCAAACCAATCTGTTTCAGGAGACTCATATTGAGCTCCTTCATTGTAATTCTCTGCTTCAAGACACAATAAAAGAAGGTCGCCATTGAGAGCTGGACCAGAGATGTAGCCCTGGAGGATAGGGTGAACTCCTTATTAATTTCTTGTGTTCTTATATTTGCTTACTGTGTTACTCTTTTGTTTTCCATTTCAAGTGTCTATGTATTTGCACTCTGATCGATCCGTTGCTTAAATAACATAGACGCACACCAACATATGAGTTTGTAATACCTTCATTGAATAAATATTTAACTGAGGTCACTCATAGGATGATTATCAGATCAATCTTGGTGCTGCAAACTATATTTTGGGCATGGAAAATAAAAGAGATCAGGCAAAGAGGAAGCTCTGGTTAAACCAGTCGAGACAATACTACAGAGGTTTAATATGCAAGATAGTAAACGGTGAAGGTTCTTATTCCTGTAGGTGTAAAGTTATCTATCGAACAATGTCCCAAGAAACAAGAAGAGGAAGAGAACATGTCTCGTGTTCCATGTGCAAGTGCATTCGGTAGCCTAATGTATGTGATGGTATGTACTAGATCAGACATTGCACATGTAGTGGGAGTATTGAGCAGGTTTATGTCAAAACCAGGGAAGGAGCATTGGATAGCAATGAAGCGGTTTTTCAGGGATTTTCATGGCACTAGTGATTATGGTTTGTGTTACCAAGGAAGACTAAGATTGGATAGATTTTTGGATATTTGTGGCTTTGCTGATGCAGAATGGGCTAGAGATCTAGATCAGAGTAGATCTACAAGTGGATATGTGTTTAACCTATTTGGAGGTGCAATCAGTTGAATGAGTAAGAAACAATCTGTAGTGGCACTATCAACTATAGAGGCAAAATACATGGCAGCCACTCATGCAAGCAAGGACGCAGTTTGGTTGCAAAGATTGTGTTCAAGTATGGGGTTAGTGCAAGGAGCTACAAGGATAGACTATGACAACCAAAGCGCAATTTTCATGGCAAAGAACCCTGCTTACCATTCAAATACAAAGCACATTGATGTTTGGTATCACTTTGTGAAGGATATGATAGAAAACAAAAAGGTGTTGCTGGTAAAGGTGGACACTTTGAAAAATACTGCAGATGCATTGACAAAATCTGTGAGCTCTGAGAAGTTCTCTTGGTGTAGAGAAACAATGGG
Source organism: Pinus taeda (assembly GCA_000404065.3). Classification (NCBI taxonomy): domain Eukaryota; kingdom Viridiplantae; phylum Streptophyta; class Pinopsida; order Pinales; family Pinaceae; genus Pinus; species Pinus taeda. The sequence goes on along the minus strand of APFE030931405.1, from coordinate 7,259 downwards.
CATTGCAGGACTAGATAAATGGTTAAGCTCTCCTATGGCCTCCTGTGGAAACAAAACAACAAGTGGGAGAATGTTGGGTTGTGTTATATACTTTCCACGACTAGCCGACCTAGTTAGAGGGGAGTTAGAGGGAGGGTGGAGTCCCCCCTTCATTGTGGCGATTGCATAGCTGGGGGGTCATGAGGGGGTGGGTAGCCACCCTCTACGGGGCCTGGGGCAACCTCCTGAGGAAATTTTTTTTTGGACCCTATATTAGGTTGGGCGGACCTACCTATGGTTTGAGCATGGTTTTCGCACATGGTTTTGGACGCGATGGTTTTTGGTCCATGGTATTGGATGATTCAGCATGTATAAATACGTATTGTAACATTGAAAGGAACATAATGAAAAATCAATCTGGTAGTCCCAGTTTTGGGATCCATGGGAAAATCTGTGTGTATATGTGTTTTACGTGTTATGCTCTCGCATTGTTTATTTTTTATGTTTTAGAATTCGTATGCAGGTAATTTCTGTACGGGGTTCAAACCTACACTTGCACTGTATTTTCCTGGTTATAATGCACCACAATATTCTTATTAAAACAAGAATTATCCTTAGCCTTGGCAACATGGGTATCATTCTCAGTATGGGTAGTCTCCTCCTCCCCCTTGGAAATAAGGATGGAGGGGACCACCACACTCTCATTATTCTTATCCCATGCCTACTTCGTCATATCCTAAGTAATATGCACCTTATCCCATGGCACAACCTACACTACTAGTTGTGTTGCCTCAATAGACTCATCCTATGCCACCACCACTTCCATTTCCACATCCATTCTCACCACCTCAGTTGCCAGCGCAGTCAGTGCCCAACCCAAATAATAAATTGGTACAAGTGATTCACTGCATTGGACCACTCCCTTTCCTTATTTATCGGACCATGGCAGTTGGGGTCAATGACCTCCAGCTAAGATCGGGAAGGGTAATAAATTCATAAAATAAAAAATAGAAGAAAAAACAACTGACAGTAATCATTGAGGAGAAAACTAAGGAAACTCCTAATATTTCAAACAATGATGTTGTCTCTCAACCTATTCCCATACACTCAGAATCCTTACCTTATTCTTCGAACCAACCCCCCTTTCCATAGAGGTTGGTCGTGGAGAAAGTTGACCCCACCCCTGAGTATGACCTGGATTTCGAGTTGAAGAATCTTTGTATAAAGTTTCCTCTATTGCATGCTGTAAAATAGATTCCTAGTTGTACCAAAATTGTTAGGGAACTCTATCTTAAAAATCTAGGAAAGAATATATTTGAGCCCCACACTATCCAGTTTGTTGGGAGAGCATATGAGTTGATGACAGGATGTGTTCAAGTGAAAAATATATTGATCTTGGAAACCCAGTTGTTTTTGTTAAAATAGGTGACACCCTCATTCCCAATGTGTTAATAGATCCTGGAGCGGTTATTAACGTCATGACTAAGCAAACCATGGATAAGCTTTGATTAACTCACGTTCTTCCTACCCCCACTATGCTTGAACTTACTGGTAGATCTAAAATCAAGTTGGAGGGTGTGTTAGATGATGTGGTTGTCTCAATTAATTCATGGGAGTATCCCACGGATTTCATTATTTTACAACCAATGAATCCTATTAGGGACACCCTTTGATCTTGGGATGACCATGTCTTGCTACAGCATATGCCCATATAGGTTGTCACTCCAGTGACATGTATATTGACCATGGGGATGCTAGGAAGAAGGTCACCTTATACCCACCTACCAGATATATTGAAGAGCTTCATCACACCTTGTGGGATTATGATAGTAGCGACGATGAGGCTTAGTCCCTTTCTATGATTCATCAGTATATTGAGTCGAATGAGGAGAGTGTGGTCTGGTATTTTCTGGATAACTCAGACACTATACAATATTTTGAATCACTTTATCAAATTTTCATTCCAAGTTTCCAGGAGAACTGTGATCCGAAATCATCATCATCATCATTATAGAGTTTGGTAGCCACTACAGATGTTCATGATCCTGACACTACTCTTGTTGAGGTAAGTCCAGGGAAATCCCTACACATTGGTTTAGACCTAGACCCATCCCAGGAGGAGCAACTTGTGAGCTTGTTGTGAGATCATCTTGATGCCTTTGCTTGGAGTTACGAGGACATGAGAGGTATTTCTCCTTAAACCTACGCTCATCATATTTATATTTAGGAGGGTTCCCGACTTGTCCGAAAACCCCAAAGGAAAAAGAACCCTACACTAAGAGATGTTGTTAAAGAAGAACTCAAAAAACTCTTAGATGTTGGTTTTATCAATCCTACATTTGATAGCCAGTGGGTTTCTCCATTGGTAGTAGTCCTGAAAAAGGATGGGAGATGGCACATTTGTATTGATTATAGAGAACTAAATAAGGTCACTCTCAAGGATTACCTTCCCCTTCCTTCATTGATCAAGTGCTAGATACTCTTACAGGTAAAAATTATTACTCATTTTTAGATGGCTTGAGTGGATATAACTAAATACAAATCTCATATGAGGATCAGGACAAGACTACCTTTACTTGTCCTTGGGGGGCATTCACTTACCGAGTGCTTCCCTTTGGACTTTATAATGCTTCTGCTACTTTTCAAAGGGAATTCTTGGCTATCTTTGCTAACCTCGAGTCTTTATAGTTTTATATAGATCACTTTTCAGTATTTGGTGATTCTTTTCATGAAGCCCTTCAAAATTTAAAGAAAGTACTAAATAAGTGCCAAGAGGTTTGCCTTGCTTTGAGTGATAAGAAATGTATATTAATGTGCAAAGCAGGGTTTGTCCTTGCCCGTCTTTTTTCTAATAAGGGTATCCAGGTAGATATGTCCAAAGTAGATGTCATTATACACATGCCTTCACGAAAAACACAAATGGAAGTGAGAGGATTCCTAGGTCATGTGGGTTACTACCAAAGATTCATTGAGAATTTTTCTAGGATAACAACCCCTCTTTTTTTATTATTAGCTAAGGACAATTATTTCTCTTGGACCGAATCTTTCCAACAAGATTTTGAGAATATGAAGGAGAAATTAGTACATGCACTAGTCTTGAGGGGGCCTAATTGGTCCCTTCCATTCCATATCTCCTCAGATGCCTCAAATACTGCTATTAGTGCACGATTGGGACAAGAAGAAAATCAACAATCCTATGTTATTTACTTCATGAGTAAAACTTTTCGTCTGTTGAATTTAACTATACAGTAACAGAGAAAAAGTTTCTAGTTGTGGTTTTTGCTATCAATAAATTCACACACTATATTACAAGTTATGAATTATTTATACATACAGATCACTCTACCATAAAATATTTGATGAATAAACCTTTAACTAGTGGTAGGATAACCAGGTGGTTGCTTTTACTACAAGAATTCAATGTTCCTATAATTGATAGGCCAGGAAAATCAAATGTAGTAGCTGATTATATCTCTGGATTGAACAATCCTAGTCAAGAAATTCTTAGATGATTCATTTCCTTATGAGCATTTTTTTCTATTTCAACAAAATTTCCTTGGTTTTCTAATATAGCTAATTACCTTGTCATAGGAAAAACACCACCACACATATCCGCTAGAGAAAGGAAGAGGATGATTCAAAAGAGTGCTTCATGCTCCTGGATCCAAGGATACCACTTCTACACTGGACCTAACCTTATTATCCATAGATGTGTAAGAGAAGAGGAAGTGATTGATGTCTTGAGAGTTTCCCACAAGGAGCCTTGTGGGGGCCATTTTGTTGACAAAATAAAAACATATAAAATTCTTCGGGCTAGGTAATTTTGGCCTTCCTTGTTCAAGGATTCCAAACAATATGTTAAGAGTTTTGATAATTGTCAACGAATGGACCAACCTGGTTAAGTCAATGAGATGCCTTTATTCCCTCAAGTCATGTTAGAGCCCTTTGAAAAATGGGTCATTGACTTTGTGGGACCTATAGCCCCAACATCTTTAAATAAAAGACATATCTTGGTTTGTACAAATTTTGTAACGAAATGGGTAGAAGCTAGAGTTCTTATGCTATTGAAAGAGTTGTTGTTGATTTTTTATTTAATGAATTTTTTACTCGATTTGGTGTTCCACGAGAAATTGTTACTGACAATGGACCTCATTTTCTTTCTAATCTAGTAAAAGGAATTGTAGATCAATATAGGATTCGACATAGGAAGTCTACACCATACCACTTGCAAGAAAATGGCCAAGTAGAATCTAATAACAAGGTGATCGAGTCCATCTTTACAAAAACAGTAAATCTTCATAAAAAGGATTGGGAAAATAGATTACCAAAGGCATTATGGGCTTACAGAACTACTTGGAGGAACATCACAGGTCATACACCTTATGAGATGGTGTACGAGAAACAAGTATTGTTGTCAATCGACTTCCAAATTAAGACCTTTAGAACTACAACCCAATTGGGATTGGATCTTTCAGATGCACAACAACAATGCTTTTTGTAATTGAATGAACTTGATGAGATGACAAGGGATGTTGTTCAATGGACTACTCTTATGCAACAACAACGTAGTAAACAACATGACAAATTAATTAAGAAAAAACAACTCCAACCAGGTAATTAGGTGTTCCTCTATGATTCAAAGTTTAAAATTTTTATGGGGAGGCTTCATACATGCTGGTTGGGGCCTTACGAACTCGTCAAAGTTTTTGAGAATGGAGCAGTAGAGATAAAAACCATTGATGGATAGGGAATCTTTTTCTTGGTGAATGGGCATAAGATTCTAATATATCTTCAACCCACCACTAAGGAAGATTTCATACAACAAGTCCAACAAAATTCAGATTTGAAGATCGTAGGTAGGGGAGAATACCAACTTACTATGAGTACCTTTTGATTTTCTCTTTTCCTAGAATATTTAATATATATATATATATATATATATATATATAATATATATTATATATATATTATATATATATATATATATATATATGATTCAGGTGGCTCCAAAGAGACACATGACAAAGAGGGCTTATGAAAGCTTGAAAATCAAAGTGCTTAGAATGACTTTGACCCAGGACCAAAGCGTAGATCTCGCCATCCTGATCGCAGAGGTGTGAACGGTTCGTCAAACTAAGCTCGTATGAGGGAGAATGGGTTAGTCAAAGTTTTGGTCAAAGTTGGGTTGTGGACCAAGTTTAAGTGTCCTACAATTTGACCAACCCCAAGGCATAAACCTAGCTCCCGAAATCGGTCGAAATTGTTGCCTCATTAATTTTCCCAATGACCCTTACTTTCTGAAGATTTTAAAAAACACCTCTTCTTTATAAAAATCAAAGAAAATAATTATTATGAGGTGGCAAGCTAGCACCCCCCCGCCACCCCAAAATTTCATAACCAAAATCATTATAAGACCGACGGCCACAACCCCCACTGACCTAATTGCCCCAACCCTTTGAAAAAATTGCAACAATAAAAAAACTATATATTTGTTTATGGGTCGGCGGCCATTAACCCCGCCGAGCTCTGCACATAACCTCTGCAACTATATCGCCCCTTTTTCAATGCTGCATATATATTTTCGGGTCAGCAGCCATAACCCTCGCCGAACCCTCCAAACTATATATGCCATATATTAAACATTATATTTCAGGGTGGGCGGGCCACTGGCAGTGGACCCGGCCCACACCCCATCACCCCAACCCCTTAATTCGCACTGATATATATGTCAATGACCATACCTTATATATGTCGATCGTCGATTTATATATCACCAATATTAATCACAACACCGACACATAACTTAATACAATCACCGATTTTTAATAGTGCTGATCGTCGATATTTAATACGCCGACATCAGTTAAGGGTGCCTGTTGAGATTGCAACAAGATGATGGAGCTTAGTGAAAAGAGTCGCCTTCACTAAGTGGGCCCGCAGGCTATTTTTGGCGCAAGTCTATTTTTAGACTATGTCTATTTTTAGACATATGGATCATGTCTATGGATTGCAGGTTGCTGTTTATGGATGATTGATCAAGTTGGAAAAAATAGATGGACTTCTATTTTTAGATCACAGCGGAGTGACTGCTCAGTCTAAATATAGAACAGTCAAATATTATTAGCTCATAATAATATTTAGACTATAAACTTTGTCTTATTCTCTTGGAGCACTTCAGGATGAGCTACGGATGTGGTACATGCAGATCCCAGAAGGAAATACGTGGTTACCTATGGGATGACTAATATTTGCATGCAGGACTTCAGTTAGAACTCAAGTGAGTTGAGTTTAGTGGACTGGAGTTGCAGTTGATGGAGTTGTGTTCAGTTTAGCTTTGTTAAACTGGTTGTATTTAGTCTAACTGGAAAATAGACTAGAGATGAGTTGGGTGAATTAGTTATTAATTAATTCACAAGTTATTAACTCAAAATACAACTAATGAATACATCAGTTAACTCAGTTGCATGTCAGTGCATGTTCAGTTCAGCAGGGACAGGTGTTAGAGAATCAGATTGCTATCAGTTGTGACTATAGTTGTGCACCAGATCTTGCACAAATCAGGGGATTGAGTATGCCAATGAGTTTGCCCACATTGTAGCTTGTGCTCACGTGATTTAGCCAAGGAAAGACGTGGTTGCCTTGGAATTATAAAAGAAATCCCAACAGTTCTTGAGCAGGTATTAAGCAGCGGAGGCAGGCAAGCAGCGAAGGAGATTTGAGCAAGTGATTGATTCAGATCTGAGTTGTATTGTGTGTAACAGAGGTGGAGATACTTGTGAGAAGTATTATGCTGTGTAATGTTACATGACTCAATCATTAATATACAGATAGTTGGGGTTTAGCGAGATGCTTTCCCCAGGATACATACTGTGTTAATGTGTGAATGCTCTTGATGTTTTATTGTTATTGAAGCTGCTATATTGATGATCAACGTAGAGGAGCTTATGTATTGTGTATGTTTTCCGCAATAGTACATGATCAGGATAATCTCCATTGAATATGTGTTAAATTATTCAAAATTTCTACATGGTATCGAAGCTGTTGATCATCAGATCTACTATTCAGGAAGTGTTTACATTCTATTTCTCTAGGCAGAGCCTGTAATCGGGCCAGGTAGCCTCTGGATTCATCCTTCCTTTGGAAGGTGAAATATCCGGTAAAAAGCCCATACAGTCAATCTCTGTACGAGAAATATTTTGTTCTCACGAATCTTAGATCCGAGGCGGTTGAGTTGGTTGCTGGTGGAATTCGAATTTGCAGCAGTGTTTTCTTGGTGACAA
>APFE030931404.1:14632-41865 GCA_000404065.3 Pinus taeda | reverse complement strand
GAATAGGTGGGAGACCTTTGGCAGTCTCAAATACCTTGGAATGATTGTCCAAGACTATTTGGAGATCTGGAGAAATAGATGATTCCAATGTGGAAACATCTAGCGAACATAATTGTGCAATTACACCTCTTCGTTCTTTTTTAGAAGCTTTGTCATACCATTAGAGCTTATTATCTTTCCCAGTTTCCCTGCAATACCCCTTAATTCCACTTCCTTTCCTTCCACAGAAAATTTCATGAAAATTTCTTGAAAATTAAAAGCTATTGTACCCAAGGATTGTAGCCATTAGACTCCTAGTACAACAACAACCCCTCCCATTGGAATGGAAAGCATTAGGCTAGTCAATACATATTCTCCCATCGATAGCTTGATATTTTGGCACTTTCCAGAGCAATTTATTGTTCCTCCATTTGCAACCATCATTTGACACGCTGGTGCTAGATATAAGAAACAATTTGAATTCTTTTGCTACCTTACAATGAATAAAATTTTGGGTACTTCCTGAATCAAACAACACTATTACCTTTTTCTTCTTGCTTTGTCCTTCTATCTTGATGGTTTGAGAAGTGGTAATTCCTGCCAATGCATTACAATATATGGTCGGATTCATTTCTTCTTTATCAAGGCTTTGTTCCTAGAGTATATCCTCTTATTTTGACCTTTCTTGCTCCTTTTCTTCTTCCTCTTCACAATCTATGTAGAATAATTTCTTCTCAGCACACTTATGACCTTTAATGTATTTGCTATCACAACTGTAACAAAGCCCTTTTTCTCTTTTTTCTTCCAATTGTTGTGGTGTCAACCTTAAAGGTTGTGGAAGACTAGGGACAACACTTCCATCTTTATAGTTGTGAGTGGTATGCTTCTTGGTTGCCATAATTTTGCTTTCCATTTTTCTTGCTAACCTGAATGCCTTCTCTAATGAATCAGGTTCCAAAGGCGAACATCATGTTGGATATTATCCTTTAAAGACCCTATGAACACATCAATCCTATGCTCCTCTGGAATATCTTTTACCCTTATGTTCAATTTTTGGAACTCCTCAATGTGCTCCATTATTGAACCCTTTTGTTTGAGACTTATCAATTGGCTAAAAAAAGTGTTGCTTTTTGTATCCTCATAATGTGCTATCAATTCTTCCGTAAAAATTGCCCAAGTGATAAATTGTTTACGAGAGCAAAGCCATTGATACCATACAAACTGATTTGGTTCCAAATATAAAGATGCAATATGTACCTTTTGTGTGTTTTGCACATTATTGAGATCAAAAAATTGTTCCATCAATAATATCCATGTTGCGGGATCATTGCCATCAAGCTTCCTCATATCGATTTTTGGAATATGGTGGGTCTTCGATCCCACATTAGAGTCTATGAAATCACGATTAACATTTCTTTTGTTCGCATCATGAGTTTCCTTTACTACCTTTTCACCATTAGTAAGTATTTCTTGTAGAAAATTTGTCAAATCTGTCTTTAAATCTACCATGTTTGTCTTCAAATCTGTCTTCAAATCTGCCATGTCTCTCTTCAAATCTGTCTTCAAATCTATCTTCAAATCATCCATCTTAGCTTCCATGCCCTTTATCTTAGATTCCACGCCATTTATCTTATCTTCTGTTAGCTTTTGTGAGAGTGACACTTGTTGCACTTGGTCTTGTAATTTTGATATATCAAGTAGCATTTTTTCCTCTTCTTCATGAGTCATGCTAGAGCTTTCAGGTTTCTTACTAGGTGTTTGCATTTTATTTCCTCGGGGCATCAGTTACCAATAATAATTCTCTACTATTCCCTTTGAATTCCTTCAAAATAAATTTTCAAACCAAGCTTAAGCAAAAATTTAAAAAAATCTACACACCTTTTTTCACTTTGTAGGAGCTAGATATTTCCTCTGATGTATCTTTGTGCTTTCTGATCATCCAGTTCTGAAATTGCGATCTATATTAGCCCTCTGTGTCCTCTTTCCAATTCCACCAATCTGATCCAAATTGGATTCTCCAAGTAAGAGTTATGCGAAATCTCCCACAGTGACTTGATTATAGACTAGTTTAGTAGAGCGAAATTGTACGATGTACCATGAGTCATTGCTTCGACCTTTGGCTCTAAAAACTATATACAAGAAACTACAGCTCATCCTCTTTCTAAACCTTCTTACGAAATTTCAATCCGATGTTCAGAGAGAAAGTTATGACAATTTTCCGCAACAATTAGAGGAAGAAAGAGCAAAAGGGATTTGTTACAGTTGTGATACAAAATACACTAAATGTCATAAGTGTGTTGAGAAGAAATTATTCTACATAGATTGTGAAGAGGAGGAAGAAAAGGAACAAGAAACATCAAAAGAGGAGGATATACACCAAGAACCAACCCCTGATAAAGAGCAAAAGTATTTGACCATATCTTGCAATGAAAAAGGTAATAGTGTTGATTGATTCATGTTGTAATCATAATATTATTCATTTTAAGATATCCAAGGAATTGAAATCCAACACCAAAGTGTCAAGTGATGGTTGCAAATGGAGGAACTATAAATTTCTCTAGAAAATGCCATAATACCAAGCTAACCGTGGAGGAATATGTATTGTATAGTCCAATTCTTTCCATACCAATAGGTGGTGTTAATGTTGTACTAGGAATCCAATGGTTACAATCTTTGGGGATGATCACTTTTAATTTTCAAGAACTTTTCTTGAATTTTTTTTGGGAAGAAAAGGAAGTTGAATTAAGGGGTATCGTGGGGAAACCAAGAAAAATAATCAACTCTAATGGCATGAAAAAACTTCTGAAGAAAGAACAACAAGGTGTAATTGCACAATTATTCTCACTAGAGGTTCAAACATCAAAATCATTTATTTCTCCAGATATCTGAAAAGTATTAGAGAATCATTCCAAGGTATTTGAGACTCCCAAAGGCCTCCCACCTATTCGTGATGATGATAATGATATTAATTTGATTCCAGGAAGTGTTCCTCCAAACATCAGACCTTACAGATACCCCTATGCCCAAAAGAGTGAAATTGAACGTTGCATAAATTCTAGAGGTTGGCATAATTCAACCTAGTCAAAGTTCTTTCTCTGCTCCTATAATATCAATGTGCAAGAAGGATGGATCATAGATTATGTGGCTAGATTATAAGGAGCTCATCAAGCTCACGATTAAAGGTAAATTTCACATTCTTGTCATTAATGAATTGTTGGATTAATTACATGGAGAAATTTACTTCAACAAGTTGGATCTTCATTCAGGTTGTCAAATTAGAATGAAGACTGAAGTCATTCTAAAACAATATTCAAAACTCATGAGGGTCATTATGAATTTTTGGTCATGCCTTTTGGCCTTACTAATGTACCTTCGACATTTCAAGGTTTGATAAATTCCATTTTAAAACCTTAAAAAAATTTGTGTTTGTATTTTTTGATGATATACTAATCTACAACAAGTCTTGGAAGGATCATGTTCAACATGTTGACAGGGTGCTCAAACTATTGGAGGAGAAACAATTATATGCAAAAACCTCCAAATGTTTCTCTAGAGTACAGTAGGTCGAATATTTGGGTCATATTGTATCTCATAATGGTGTTAAGGTAGACCCTAAAAAAATTAAAGTCATTAAGGAATGGAAAATCCCCACAACCATAAAGCATATTTGAGGATTTCTTGGGTTGATAGGGTATTATCGCAAGTTTGTTAAGAAATATGGGAGAATACCAACACCTCTAACAATATTACTTACAAAATATGCATTTTCTTGGACTCCAAAAGCAACTAAGGCCTTTGATCATCATAACAACACTATAGAACAAAGTAAAGTATTGCCACATTCATCATCTTCTTTAATACTTCAAAAATTAAACCAAACATCATTTTTTTGCATGAAACAACTCGCAGCCTTATTTATTATCAAATGAGTGTAAACACAAAAATTTATATCACAACACCAAAATTTGATTTTTTGCATGAAACAACTCGCAACCTTATTTATTATCAAACGAGTGAAAACACAAAAATTTATATCACAACACTAAAATTTGGTAGGATGGCCCTCTAGTGTGATTTCCCCTCTTTATAATGTGCAAACACCAAAATTCGAGCCCTTTAGCATGACCCCATCTCTTTACAAAGTGAAAACACCAATATTCAGGTGAGTGCCCCTTTGGCACGACCCCCTCTCTTTATAACATATAACAAGAGTTATCAGTATCCATGACCTTTGGTTCAACCTTCAACAATTCACGTATTCTGAAACAAGTCCCAACTGAAGCGATCCTGTAATTCCCTGACTAGAGACCGACTGTATCTAGTGTCAAGTCCCCAACTTATATAGGATGACTTAACTATACCACTAATTGGACAATTACTATGTCAACTAGTGTAAACATCAAAATATTTGGCATCCATTTGCCTAATTTAAAAGACAAAAACATTTCAATTTTGTTTTCTACTACTTTAGGGCGTAAAATGTCATATCCATTGTGATATCTAGGTCTTATGTAATCTCCTTCATGTTATCGTTATTATGTGGTTTTGCATGTGCTTTTCAATTCATCTATCTTGAAATATACTTTTGTAATCCCCCCTGATTACTATTTCAAGGCTCATTACTCTTCATATGTGTTCATTTCAATACAATTCACCATATCTTGTCTTTTCTCAAGCTAGAGTTCAGAAAAATCTATTAAAAAATATTGCTATATGTGATATCTATCTCAAGGAGTCCCCTACTGTGTTGTTAAATTCACCATATAATTAATCTCAACAAGATTGATTAAACCTTGCTTTTATACTAAGACTAGTACAAGGATACCTCACCCCAATCTTAACATGTTCAGTTTTCATAATCATATTTCCAAAGACCATACTCACCTTGGCCTTGGGTTGAACAATTTAGAGGAGCATAAACTTCCTGCCTAACAAAACGCTGCAATTCTAGCTACATATCCTTGCAAGCATTCAACATGTGTTGCATGTTTATCATTCCTTTTTGCAGTTGTTCCATCTAAGTCCTCAATTCATTTAAAACTTCAAACTCCTACAATACCAATATCCACAGGGATTTTATAGTTGAAAAGACCATTCATTACCTTCAATTACTTTAAAATGTCAAGATTCGAAACATTACATATAGAGGTTTTCTTTTCCCTAAGTAAATTGCAAAGAAACTTGAAACCAATGCCTTAAAACACTTTCCTAATTCACTTCAATCTATGCCTTATTTGTATTAATAAATATTTTATTACAATTTGATAGTTACAAGGGAAAACATCAATGATCATGATTGTGGTTGGGCAATGTAAATTTCCTGTGGCCTCGCCCATGAAGGAAAGATTACAAGAGTTTCATGTGATTCAGTTTTTAGGATTAGGCATTCTTGTCATAAAATTCCCTTTGATTCTCTTTAGTGTTTTCGTTTCAACTTTCTAATGCAATTTTGAAGCATGGCGCTAGATTTTAATGGGTGAGAATGCTCCATTCACTTTCAGCCATAGCATAATTCTAGAACTGCCTCACATCATAGTTTTATTCTTGTTTAGTCTGTTGATTAAGCTTTAAATTTTAAAATTTTGATGTAACATGGGTGATCTGTATTGCAGTGTTACAAATCTTTTAAGTATGCAAAAGGTTATTGAATCAAACTAGTAAAATCTTCTAGAATATTGTTAATCCATCATCTACGAATAATTCAGTTGATTTTTGTTCTATTAGGCCTTGTAAACATGCATTTTCCAGAAAATACAGTGATAGGAGATCAAATCCAATTGGGTTGATGCTATAGTTCAACGATTTAGAAGAGGCAAGCTTTGGAAGGATGTGGCAAGCATATGGAAAATCGAAATATTGGACACATAAGTCTAGGGACATCTGGTAAGAGGAGAGTTTTCTTTATTTTGTGTGTAAGGGGTTTTCCATTTTTTTGTTATTATTGTTAGTGATGTGGATAATAGTAACATATTTTGGTCTGAAATTGTTTTCAACTAGCTAGGAAAGCACTTTTCATGGTATGTATAGGGCTTGTGGTTTCTTGGCCCCTTTGTTTATTTTGTACTTACATTTCGAGAGCTTAGATTGCATTTATGTTTTCCTTGGGATCACTACTAGGGAGGCACACTTATTGATGTGGTAGTTGGCTTATGTGGTGCATCTGGCATCTTCTACAAGGGTGCACTTGTTGAGGAGCATTGGCTCTTGGCATGTGGAGTAACTAGTCTGAAGGGGGTATTAGGCACTTGGAGGTTGGGTGCTTGGCCCTTGAAATATGTTACCACCTTACACATAGTTTGAATTGAGGATCATTGATTGGAAATTGCACCATATTGGAGGAGGAGCACTTGACATGTGTACACCTAGCTCAGAAGGTGACCACCTTAGATTCAAAAAAACTATAGTGTGATATGTTGACACCTTCCTCTTAGGAGAGCTCCATCTAGGGCTTTCCTTGTTGACTTAAGCTAGTTGCTTGTGAACTTATCCTAGGGTTGCTTGACATAGTGTAGGATTGTAGCATATTATATAGGGAGGAAAGTGATTTTGTTAACAGTAACTACTTTGTATCTTAGAGATTGATAGTTGGTGTGATGTTATATATTTGGAAAATCTTAGAAGATCATGTATTACACTTGTAACAAGGATCAATGTTTGTGGGATACTAGCACTAAGGTTCCTTGACTTCTGGGATGCAAGTGTTGAGTATTCTAGCTTATGGGTCACAAGTGTGTGAATCGCTCTAATAGCTTATGTGATACAACTGCAAGTGGGAGATCTTGGGGTTTGATAGTTGGTGTGATGATGGATTGTTTGGAAGCTAAATAGATTGGCTTGTAGAGCTTGTTGGGATGCCTTGCTTGGCCTTTGTAATGTTGGTTAGGGTTGCAAATTTGCAATGATTCTGGAAGTCATAGCTAGGGTTAAGGATGTATTGAAGTGTCCTTGCTCAATATGTACTAGAAGGACATTTTATACCAGCATTGGATGAGTTGAGGTATTGTACTTCATCTTCATTACTCTGATAATATGAAGTGTGCCACTGTTGTCCTAAATTTGTGATTTCAAATTTGATTTTTTTCAAGTATTGAACAAATTTCAAGGTTGTTTTAGTATGTTGATTTATTGGGACAACAACATTAGATGTTATGTTGAGTTTAGAATGCTTAATGAAGCTTTCAAATCTCTTTGTTTTTGTTATATTTCCACTGTAAATGAAGTGATTTTCATATATGTGTAGTGAGATAGATCTTTCCCTTAGGGCTGCTAAAATGATATATCATGAAGTCTTTGTGGTCTACACTCTTGAGTTTGACTAGTAGTGTTGTGCAGATTTGATATTTCTTGTAGGGTTGTGGATGAAAATATTTTAAGCACCATTGTTGGAAACCCTATGAAGTAGATCCATGGCCTCACATTAGTGAGGTGGAAATTTCAGATTTAGTATATTTTTTCTACAGTTTTTACATGGGAAGTATTGGTTTTAAGGTCAGGCGGGTCTATAGGTCCCTATTATGTTGAAAGGTAGCAGAGACATGGGATAACCACCTTAGCTTATGAGTTTATGTATCCTTTTCCAGCTAGACTCGAACCCCCTGTTATCACCAAAATAGGTCCCTGATAGGCTGCTGATTAGACTATCTCAGTGTAACTATCTCAAACCAAGCTTTTGGCTGAGGCTTAGCCTCCTCAACCTAAGAGGGCTCTCTCAAATGATTAATGATATTGATAATGGATTAGATGGCTAACCCTATTGAAAAAATGAAGAAGTGTAAGTGGTTGAAACAAAATCAACAAACATCCATTGGGCTTATGGAGTCAGAAAAGCTTAGTATGATAGCAGTATCAGCTAAACATGGAAGTCAAGGAATCAAAGTTCAATATATCAATTAACACATGGAAACATGTAGGAAAACACATTCCATGAATGTATGAAGGAAGTTAGAGCATGTCAATGAGTTCTAAGTATCATACATTCATACTACTGCACATAAGGAAATAAAGACAAATATAAACAAGTCACCATTGAACTCCTTCTGAATCCTAAGAAGTAAAGCCAAAGTCTGCATTCATAAAAACATAATCTTCTATAATGGCACAATGAGAGAGCTTTTCTCCATAAATTTCCAACCCTGAGTACATTGCTCTTTCTCCTATTTATAGAATTCTTTACATAGCTAAGATTCCTCCTCCAGCATGAGGGGAACTCAAATTCTGCTTATTATGACACCTATTCAAACTTTAACTAACTATTAAATGTAACAAACTGCTAACTAGAAGCTTTAGAAACCTAAGACAATTAGGAGTCTAACTCCATCATCATGTTGGTAATAACATTAATTACAATCAACTCTCATTCCCTGACAAGTGGTCTCCTTCAATTTAGCTGTGGTGGATGTTCGAAGCTCCATACTGGTCCTCAATGTTTTATCCCTTTACTGCTGCTGAGAAGTGGGAAACTGCCCCTGTTTTTATGCTTTTGGTTTCTTCAAAGATATTTGGAATTAATTAACCATGCTGATCCTCTTTGATTACCCAAAAATCTATTAGAGTGCCATGTTCCTCATGTGCTGTCAACCTTTCCCATGTGTGAAGACAAAAACCTCCTCCAAGCTGTCTGACATATCATGGACTGTAGTAAATGTGATCACTTTATAACAAAAAGTTTAGAGTTGGGTTCAAATATATGTTTCCTCCACCTGTCTTGCCCTTGTTGAAAGTTGATACCTTTAAATGATCCTTTGAGGATATTCCTTTTTCAAAAAAATTCCCTCGGTCCCTCAAAATCGGTTGACTAAGTTTAAATTTTGTAGCTTCAGCAGTTTCGTAGCGAGCTACAAAACTGTGTGCATTAGACATCATCTTCAGCAATTTCGTAGCGCGCTACGAAATTGCTGCGTAATTCCAAAAACACAGTTTCAAACCAAAATTTTTCTATTTTGAGCCTCTTAATATGTAAACATTCTTTTTAACTGTCCCAAAGCTTTTCAGAACTGAGTGGAGATGTATCATTCTTCAAGAAAGAATGCAACAAAGAAAATCATCAAAATTTGAGACATTACCTTACTTGATGTGTGACTTCCTTAAGGCAATTTTTTTTTTTTTTTTTTGCTGGCTTAGCTGCATCTTTAAATCCTCAATTTGCCTCTTCATGACTCTGGTCCCAGCTCTTAGTTGCATATTGATCATTGTGATGAATTTTGCTTCCTTAATTGCAAGGACTGTCCAAGTATAGAATTGGGCATTACAGTCAACCACCTCGAGTATTGAAGATGTTTTGTTTTCCCACAAGGCCTTAATTCTGTTAAAATTAGCTTGTTGGATGGCATGTTTCCTTGAAACTTTCTTCAATTTAGCAAATTCCAGGTTTTCTAATTTCAACTTCCTCTTTAACTCTTCCACACTATGTTTATATTGAGGGATAATTGTCTTACTTTTACCTTTCTGATGCAGCTGAGATGATATGTTTGGTAAAGTTACAAGTGCTTCATGAGACTGTGTTATTCCCTCCGTTTCACTTGCCTCTAGCAATGTCTCTTGAATCCGTTTTGAATGGCTGGTCACAGGTCTTCTTGGTTTGAAGACAAAATTAGCAACCGGATCATCAAACTTGAGCTTCTTCGAGGCTTTAATTCTTTTAGTCTTATCCTTTCCCGCTTTTATCAGATCTACCTGGACCAATGGTGATTCTTCAATATCAATTTGCTGCAATAGGTTGTTAAGACTTCCCTTTGAAACTGGGTTGTCTTCAGTCACCACTGCTTTGCCTTTTTCCTTAGCTAATTGGCCTCTTGTCATTCTTCTCTGGACTACTTCACCTGTGGATGATTCATGTGCACCCTCTCTGATTTGAGTGTTCTCTTTCTGGGATTGTTGGGGTGTATCTTGGATTATCAATGGCTTGGTGGGTTCCCTTACCTGTTTCCTAGCCTTCACTTTTACAAACCTCCTGGATCTTGTTTCTGCCTGATGATCAGTTGTTACTGGAAAATCTTTTGCAGTTTGAGGACTGAGACCAGTCTCGTTCTTGAAACCAGACATGAAGATGAACGTGGGCCAGTATCTACCTACCCTCTGGAGTTCATGCAAAACAATCAACTTAACCAAACCATGGTGGAACAATGAAGTCTCATAGGCTTCTTTCCTTAGCTGCACCTTGTCACACATTTTGCTTAGGCTACGAAATAAGTAGAAAGGTAAATCAATAGATGTCTTTCCTGTGAAATGCAACAGAAGTTTAAAATGATATGAATACACCTTATTATATCTCCCTTCATAGGTAAGGTACCTTTATATGCAGGTAAGCAAATTGGCATACGAATCCTTGACATAAATTCTAGGAACAGACTTGTTTAAATCTGAGTTAATGAACTCCTACTTCAGAAATTCTTTGCATGGGGTCATATCAAATTTGAAATTCTTAAACCAACTTTCTTGCCCCCTTGGAATCTTCGTAACTGTGGATATTACGTCTGGTGAGACCTGCAGTTCAAGCATACCAACCTTTGAGTCCAGTCCCGTGAAATTCAAGGCAAATTCCTTGGTGACTTGTGCATGACCTCCCTAGAGTTTCTTGCAAAAATTCCAACATCCAGCTTGCTTGAATGCATACTCAACTTCTCCGTTCTTCAAGGTTATGTCTAAACCTTCAGGTTCGCTCCTCAAACACCTACCTGACCTGTGATCCTTTCTTTCTACAGACCCCTCCATGAAACTCCAGCGGAATGATATTTTTGATGACTGGCACTGTCTCAATATTTGATCTCTGCCTCGCTTGATAGCGGCCTCACTTGGTGTTTAATGAATTCAAATTAGCTTCGTGTTCAATGAATTCAAATTGAAAGCTTTCAGATTTGTTTCTCATGCAACAAATACACTCATCATTATGACTGTGAATACCTGGCTCTTCTTGAAACTTGCAATATGAGCATACCAAGGTACCTAACGACTCAAATGATGGAGATAAGCGGTTGGACATGATAGGTGAAGTGTATAAGCTGACATTGGATGATGTAAACATAACTGAACTTGACAGATATGACAGCTAAGAAAGATTTGTTACGTATTGCACGAACCTCCGATTTCGTAGCGTAGCCAGTGTAAAATCTAGGTTTTGCACTGCGAAATCACCTAAAGTATGTTGCACTGCGAAAACACCTAAAGTATTTTTGCGCTACGAAATCACCCAAAGCATGTAACACATAATAATCTTTGAACAAAGCTGACACATGGACATTGTGTGAGTTATGAGACCAGTGATGAATGAGAATGGATAGTTGACCTTTTGAGCATACCACTAAGACTCCTAAGACTTAGACTCTAAGGCAAACAAAAATTAAAACTAGATTAGCACCGAACCTTTACCATCAAACTGATGTAAACAATTTTGGAAATTGCTTCTTAATTGATAACACCCCCAACACCCCCCTCCACACAATACGCCCTAGGACATCCACCTTAGCTTATGAGTTCTATTTTTTTGCTAGCAGTATTTGAACCCCCAAACTCACTAGTTAGAAATTCCCCCCCACCCAAAAATTCTTCAAGCACCACTCAATTCTACCTTTTGAATCCAAATTATCATAATTCAGTTGTGCATAATTTTATTTATTTATTTATTTTTATTTTTTTGTAATTAAAACATAGTTATTTTGAACAGATTAAAACCCACACAAATGTTTAAATGTAACCATATATACATATATTTTTTCTGCTTTAGGATCCACATAGCTCGTGCTTTATAGTGATGTGAGAAGGACCGTGTTAGGTCTTCTTGAGCTGCTCTTTGTATATGTAGAGATCCTCGTTCAATTTCATGATCTTTTCATTAATCACTTCGCTCTCTTGTTCATTTACCGCAACCAAAAAATAAATTAACAGTCGTTAATCACTTTTGCTATAAGAATTGGGCTATTTACAACATGCATTTGATCTACATTCTTACCTATTTCTGCTACTTTCACTAAGGTGGTATTGGATTTCATGGCTTAGGTTATGGGAGATTCTACCGCTATCGGTATGGATGCGTATGTGGAATATAGTTTTAGGAATGTTGTAGCTTGCATTTATTCTACAAATGGGAATGAATCCCATCTATTTCCTCTAACTAAGAGTTATAACCAAACTACTGCATGAGCAATCTGAATAGAGTAAGCAACAAGTAGGTATAGGTAGGACTAGTTAAGCTCATGCAAATCTGTACAGTAGTAGACCTATATGTTCATCACAGCTACTATGTCTGATCATCCATGGAAGCTACATTTTACAATAGATAATGGCTTATATTCTTACCTTCTCATAGGCCTCTTCCATGGATGGAGGAATTAGGCCAACTTTCTTCTTCTTAAAATTTAATAATCACTTCGTCATCTTTGCGCAAGTCGAACTCTCCAATGTACTATTGGTATCGATGAAAGGGTGTAATGGATCCCCTCATGTAGCTCCGCCCTACTGTGTTGGTAACACAATGTTAATCATGTTTGATTTTCCCGCAAATCCTCCATGGACAATACCCTCGTAAATTTAAATGGAGTGGGAAAATGATATTCAATGAGTCAACGCATTTTAATCAGAAGGGTCAAAAACTTGTATGTTAAAACATTATTCAAATATAATAAATATTTTAATTTTTTTAAGTTATTCAAATATTATAAATATTTTAATGTTTTTCAAAAAAAAAAAGTGAAAACATATTTTATAATATTTTTTCAAAAGAAGGTGGAAACCATGTAATTTTTTTTTTCTTTTCATTATATATAATCAGTCTTGCTCCATCTTAATTTTGGATCTACCAATTGCCCAAAGGGATCAAATCTATTTTCACTCTAAAAGAGGTCGGCACCTCAAGAGATTTGATTCATCCCTCTAAGAACTTGGAAGATCTAGAGTTAAGATGGATCTAGATTGGTTTAATTATTAATTATTAATTTTATCTTTTAAATCTTTTTTTTTATAATTTTTTCTATGGAGTCAAAATGTTAAAGAGGACATTACAAAATCTCTACCATGGAAGAGGAATTAAACACTGAAGAAACTCTATAGGCCAACAAAAAAATTATAGGCAAAAAAAGGGTCGTTGAGTTTCCAACTAGAGCAAGGTGTAGTTTTGACGAATAGTGAATGGGGCTTTGGACAATGTCAGGTTTTGATATCCTTGTCAAAATGCAAAATAAGATTAAATGGTAACCATGAGTTTTTTATCCACATGATATATATATTTTTAAGTGCAGAGATGATTTCCATTTTAAACTCTTTGAATACACACAACTACTTGTCAAATATGCTTTTCATATGAGATGTCAGTTGCTTACTATTGGACCCACATGGCCGAGGAGGAGTTGGTGGATTATGAACCAGAGGAAGGGGGTTTTCAACAAATTTGGGCTAGTTCCAAGGATTTTATCCATTTACATTTGGAATTTAGCTTACAAGGTCACCATACCATGGTTTCTAGGCATACCTGGTCTTTAGCAATCAAAGTTAAGAATTCAATAAGCGGTCGTCTAGCAGTTCGAAGGCCCTAACAACTACTCTAGTCGCACACTATTTGGGTCCTCTAGTTTTGTCCATCCCAGAGCCTAAGGATGTTTATCAAGGGCTAGAGAACTCTTCATATGGTTCTTTGGCTCTGAGTTTAGTTTCCTTATCGTCCTAGAAATCGGAGGAAGACATACAATGTGTTACGACTACCATAGGGGATTTAGAAATTCTTGAACACATTGGGGGTTCTTTGCTCTGAGAATCCTTTCCAATTTGTTTTCTTGCTTATATTTCATCTCAATTCTCATCAGCCTTGCCTTGGGAAAACTATTTGGGGTTTTAGCTTGTCATCCAATGTTATTGTGTTCACTAAGCCCATAGATAGAATTTCTGGAATCTAATCCAACTTTTCTAGTTTCATGAAATGAATATAAACGGTGATAATAGTTTCTGAATTGCTCAGAATTATGTTCAACACTTAAAGGCCATTGGGCCTCCAACTGCAAGATGAAACTTTGTCAATTACAGTGACCTAAGCAAATCTTGACAGAACTGCCTCTGCAAACAAAGGCGGATCCGATACATTATCATTTCTAGCCAATTAATCTCTTCATGAATCTATTTCTCAGTGAGTAGCCCATGCATTTGGAGTTGTTGTACCATATAAAAAGGCATGCCCATAGGATCTACTAACTGTAGATTGTTAAGCTACCACAACCCATCCTGAACTTGACACCAGTTTCATTATTTGTTGTGATGGGGCAGTAAACGAGTGCCCAAATGGTGTCTGATGATGGGAGGCTAGGTTTGAACCACAATCCTAATTAGCATCTAATCCAAGATCATGCTAGAAAGGAGGATAATACTAAGGCGACTGAGGAGGATAATAAATTTTCTTCAAAACCTTGTTGTAGATTGGTTGCAGAACCCTACCTACCACGATGATCAACTACAACATAAACCTGGTTAATAGAACCACCCCAACTTGTTCCATTATTTTGCTTCTTGTGTATGCTCCTATATGTGCCCTTTAAAACTCTACAAACAAAGAAGATATGCACACTTCAGATCAAACCCTAAGAAAAAAAGTAGCAATTACCATAACAATAGAATGTGAAGACAAATTTTCTTCTCCCAATGACTTGTATATAGGTTCCCTTATCAGGTCATTTTTTCCTAATATTTATTCATGTCATCCAATGAGAGTTTCAAACCATTTCTAAGCCCACAAATTTCACTGTAAATCATCATTTCACATACCCTTTGATCTGATTTAGAATATTAGATTGTTGTGCTAAGATCCTCCTCAGATCAAAAAAATAATAATAATAATAATAATAAATAAAAAAAAAAAAACACAAAAAAAAAAAATTGATTTCATTTTGCTTAAGGATCCATGAATTTTTGCAAGTGAAATGATGAGTTTTTATGTTAATTTTATGAGAAATTTAACATATATAAGATACTTAACAGTAGCATAAACATGTACAGAACATCATCAAAAACACATTATAACAAGAACAGGATAAAGGAGTTCACCCCTCCTAGGCTACATCTCCTTGGTCCAACTTCCAATGGCTTGGGCCTCTCTATTATGCTCAAAAGTGTAAAAAAATGTGTTTACGATGGTCAAATGCTTCTAAAAACCGCTCCAATGAGTCCATAATGTCCAAAAAATGGCAATCTAGCCTATTTTTGCATCCAATTTGGTGTAAAACTGAAGAATTTATGACCTCTCTTAGTTTTCCCACTATTCACTCCACAAATTTCTCCAAATCTGGTATGATCCTACAAATTAGCTCCAAATGACGCTAACTGAGAGAAAATTTTACCAAGCAGTGGTCCATAATCTGTCGGCACCGACTATCCCATCACAAATCACAATTGGCAAGAACCAGCGGGCTTATGGTTTGTGAACACGACGAGGCAATGTGCGATTGTGATATGGCAGACTCGACAGAACTATTGACCATAATTCATAAACTTATCACATTCAGGATCCTTACACAATTCGCAATCTACGGAGTACATACGGTCTTATATATGCAGCACTGTGCTTTCTACGGCTTGCAATTGTGATCTACTATTGTGATTATTGCATCGCAACCCTTCCCTACTCAGGGGCCAATCGTCACATCACAATTGCCGGGACCGATTCTTTAATTCCTTTCTGCCTACCCCATTGCGATGTGTGATTATCGCATCACCGGGGCCGATTTTTAATGTTGACCCACCTCTAACATTTGATTTGCGAAATGTGGGGGCCAATGGCAGCTTGCCACTTGGCGCTTCCCCATTCAATAAATAGCCCTGCCACATCATCTTTTCCTGCCATATGTCCAATTCAAACCTAAACTTTGACTTGCTCTAACTTCTTCATACGAGCTCGAATTCGAGTGTCGTTCACACCATTGGAATCGGGATGACGAGCTCTTTGATCTAAAGCTAAGTTTATAGAGATTTTGACACGTTGATTTTTGAGCTTAATTTTGAGCACCTGATCACTCCTCCCCACTAGAAGCCTTTTGGACCTCAAAAGGATCAATTTCAATTGTCTAGCAAGTGAGGTATAGTTGCCTCACCTTTCCAACCTCTATCCATTTGTCTTTTAAAGGATTTGTAGCCTTGAGCCCTAGTCGAAGATAATCGATACTTTCCCTTTTTGATTTCCTTGTTCTTTTATCAAGTATAGTGTCTTGTTGAAGCTTATCAAGGAATTCTGGAGAAAATTCTTCAATAGATGGAATTTGAATATTCTCTCCTTGATCTTCAATCAAAGGAGGCTCATACAGCCTTAAATTCTCAACATTAACAACAACATAAATTTGCATATATGAAGGCAAATCCAACCTAAAGGCATTGTTACCAATCTTTTCCAAAATTTTGAATGGACCATATCTAATTGGTTTTGTCTTTTTACCTTCTCCGTGGAGCCTCTATTTGTTAACGTGAAGCCAAACTTCATCACCAACTTAGAACTTGTGATCTTGACGATGCTTGTCGTGCCTTGCGTTGTACTTGCTTTGGCTTTTCTCAATCTATTCTTGAACCTTTTGGTGTACTAATTGGATTTGTTCAATGAACTTTCTTGCTTTTTCTATGTCGTTATGACCTTCAATAGCAACATTGTTTTGGGAAGTTTTAGTGTCTACGAATAAACGCTTAAACCCCTAGACTAGTAGCTAAGTCTAGAACAACAATGCAAAGCATTCTCTACTTTTTCTATGACCAATAGATTAAACAAGAGGTAAAGAAGCCTACCTATAGCTTTCGCTTACTCCTTATCTCCCTTGACCAATTCTGTCACTCCTTTCCGTACTTAAACCGCTTGAAGAGTACCTGCACACAGACATAAGACAAAAACCGATCAAAGCATATGATAATGATCTATTGAATAAACATAGCATGGAATCAAGTACATAGTGCTCATATGAAAGCATCAATGAATAACACAAGCATATGGAAAAATCTTTGAACACTTTATTAGTAAAAGGAAGAGTTACAACCCAATTTGCTTGATTCAACATCACTCCTCTAGTTCAATCCCATCCTCTCCTCATAACAAGCAAGACATTTTGACATCATTACAATACTTGAAATCAACTCAAGTCTCATACTAACAGCATCTCCATATAATTCAATGATTTCCAGCCCCTGATCACTTAGATGAGTGGTCTCTTTATAGATGAATGAAGCAAGTTATGCCATAAATGGTGATAATGAATGCCCTCCCAAACTTAAGATTTAGTTCCATGGAGGAAGGGATAAAGGGATTGATGTTCCTTAACTCCCTACCTCAAACAAATTCGAGCTCAAAGGAGTAGATAAAATTGGGAAACTTCTAGATGCATCCAATGCATAAGAATATTCCCAGACCCCAATGCAATTTCGCTCAAATTTGCCCAGCACAGGCCAAAGAGGGCTCAAGTGCATTGTAGAGCACCTTATCAGTGTATGGGCTGCACTGCAGCACACCCTAATGAAGGCCTTCCTACGCTGATCTTCTTAGAGGCAGTGTTTGGATGATTTCAGTCATGGAACTTCTTGGGAAGCTAGGCATTCTAATGGTTGACTTCTTTAGGGCACGTAACAACTGAATTAGGGTTTGATGGGCCCTAATAGTATTGATCTGTAAGTTGGGGTTGATGTGCCCAAATGGATCTGTAATAGTTGCCCCCTAAAGCATGAAGTCGTAAATATGTATGTCGAGTGAAATGCTTTATCATGTGGAGAGGAGGTATCGAAGCGGAAGGTAACTTGCATCAATTAAAATACATATATCATGATAATTTGATTTTTTCTCATGAACTTGCTGAGGGAAAGCATACCCATGCTCAGCTTATAAACTATCATTACATGTACAAATATAGTTGTCTACAGATATATACCCATGAATGGATGACCATGAATGTAAGGCCATTGTAAATCTAATTTAGTACTCTTGAAAATATCGCAACTCGAATGGATGAAACTAGATCCGGGGTCTTCAATCTAGTTCAATCTTTCGCTCAAGTACAAGTCTAACCATGTGAATAGATGATCTGAAGTCGAACATGGGAAGACATCGTCTCATTACCAGCCAATGATGTAAGCCATTAACGGACGCGAGAGGAATCACCGATAATGATAATGACCCTCAAGGTACTACAGTACATTTCCTATGGTGTGAATAAATAATTTGATGTCGAGCACCATACAAAGTCTTTCGGTCGAAGGCCAGTGATGTGAACCTATCGCCGGAAGTGAGAAACCTGCCATTGATGTATGCAAGCCTCAAGGTACTGAAGGGGTGTTTCTAAGTCAACTTCTTGGATGATGTGCTGATTTCGACAAGAAGTGACTCGTCACAGGAGGGTCTTGATGTATCCCACATCAACGACGTGAAATGAGGTAAATGACTTTGGAGATGAAAAATTGACTGACGATAGAAGGTTCAGGAATGGCGGTCATGAAAATGAAGGTTTACAATATTGCAAAGGATGAAGTTTGAACTGAATGACTTCTGTTGAAGATATTGGCGACACCAAGATGAATTGGTAGCATTGACCCAAAACAAAGTAATGGATGGTATGATATACCAACGGTGTGATAACCATCAAGCTGAAAGACCCAACCCACATAGTCACGGTGATGAGGTGAAAGTTTCATGTCAAAAGCGACTTGCTACCATAAAGTGTTTTCCCCTTTTTCCAATTTTCCCCAGTCATTGTTGACCAATACCTCTTTATTTTTAATCAAGCTTGAGGAGGATAACATATGTTTGTTGTATAATTTCACCCTTCAGGTGAATCCATCGCTATTTGATGCTTTAACGAGACTAGCGAAGGTGAAACTCGGTCTTGTCTAGATGGACAAGTTTGTCGCTATTTCATGTTTTTAACAAGGTTAACGACAAAGATAACTCAGTCCTTTTCATGTTTAGAGAGTTTGAAAAGGGATGAAAGGGGAACTCCACAAGTTCTTTTTCATAGATTTGTCTCTCAAGTCTAAAAAAACATAAAACAATATGAGAGAGAACCTATTGATCATGTTCGATCAACATATTCCTTTTTCGTAGTTAATCTATCTTAGCCTAGAAAAGGGTTAAACTTATACTTAGTAGATATCAATTCCAATCCGTTAACGAGCTAGAAATGAAAAGTGCTCGACAATATTTTCATGTTTAGAGAGTCTGAAAAGAGCTTAAGAGGACTCCATTTTGAGGAACGAGTGGTGCCTAGGGTAGCAACTGGTTCCGATGATGTTGGAACTTCTCAAAACATGTTTATTTATGTGAAGAGGCCAGCTAATAAGATCACTCATTGCAATTTTTCCTCAAAAAAGGTAAAACAACCAAGTGAAAGCGTATGATTGGCCAAAGCGATGGTGGTGATGGAATGAAAGAACCAAGGCTCATCTGACTAAAGAGGTTGATAGAATGGAAATCACGAGGGTTAAAATGGAAATGGGTTCATTTTTACACAAGCTTGAACCATAGGGAACTATGCTTGCATTCAGTTTCATGTTTATACAAGCTTGAAAGGAAAAACTATGCTTGGATTCAGTTTCATTTTTACGCAAGCTTAAAATGAAAAACTATGCTTGAATTCAGTTTCATTTTTACACAAGATTAAAATGAAAAACTATGCTTGATATTGGTTTACATGCCCCCAACATGATGAAAGGGAGAGTCTTCTATAACCAGATGGAAGTCACTGCAGTGAATCAGGATCGTTATCCAACACCTTTTTGGCTTCGTCCAGATAGGGACAAAGGTGAATGGGGTGATTCCCTTCACATAACCTATAGGGAAACTTAACTTTACCATTATGTGCATGCCCCCCAAGCTTCATTACTTTCACCTAAGTAGACTACTCGTGGCTATCAGGTGGATGGAAAGAAAGTTCTTTTACGAGATCAAATAAAAGACTCGACTGGGATTTTACGAGATCTAATCAAAGACTCGACTTAGAACTTGCTCCAGGGGACCTTGTTTCATTTTTTAATGAGATTGACACAAGACAAGGAATTCTGCTTAGATTCCTTGTTTCATTTTTTAATGAGGTTGACACAAGACAAGAAACTATCCTCATATTCCTTATTTCTTTTTTTAATGAGGTTGACACAAGAAAAAGAATTATCCTCATATTCCTTGTTTCATTTCTTAACGAGGTTGACACAAGACCAGGAACTATCCTCGTGGGCCTGTTTCATTTTTTAATGAGGTTGACACAGTAAAAGAACTATCCTCATGGGAACTGTTTCATTTTTTACCGAGGTTGACACAATAAAAGAACCATCCTCATCTCACAACTCATAAGAGGTCATGAAGAAGAGATCTAGTTCCAATGCCCCTAATACATGATGTACAACATCACTGAATTGATCATCAGTTGATGTAGTTATGGAATGGGTTGCCACATAATTAACCCGTGGTGGGGAAGATACCATTGGTACAAATGGAACATTTAGGGAAGATGTTTGACTAGGAGCCATATTTGGACCGAGCAATGAAAGCTAGTCAATGGTGACAATTCTGCCTTCATGCAGGAAACAAATCACTCAAAAGAGTGTTGAAACAATAGCTCGCATGTTATAAACATAGTTGCGCCCTAGAAGTAAATTTTAATCTAATGGGCCTGGGACTGCCATCACATTCAGATAAACAATTTTTCCTCCCAAACTAATAGGTAACTGAGGGAGGATCCCTAATGGTTGACTAGTTCCTCTGTTAAAAGCCATAATATTTTGGGTAACAGACATAAGCGGCAGCGAACAGAGCACTTGCCAAGCAGTTGAGGAAAGGATACTCACAGATGCACATTCATCTATAATAGTGCCAGATACAATCATATTACAGACTTGTACTAAGATCTGGAAAGGCACATAAGAAGGAAGACGAAATCCTACCAATCGGTTCCAATCAAAGGAAGTGACTAGACTAATTGGAGGGGGTACCCTAAGAACGAAATAATTAACCCCTTGAGTTACGAGAGTGAGAGGATTTTCCTCCTGTCTTGATGGAACATGAGGATTGCCCCCAAGCTCATTTGAATCTGAAGAAACAAAAAGAACTTGAGTGGTATCATATTCACTCTCTTCGAAAAAGGTATGATTTACTGAAGGTAAAATCGAGTCAACTGTTACCTCGACCTGTTGATTTGGGTCGGGTATAGACTCAAAGGATTCACTTTCAGAGAGAGTGGATTTGACCGACGATTAAGTTTGGTTAGTCAATTCATCAACTAGTGAAGGATTTAGGGAGAGTCTCCTGTAAGCAGATGGAAGTCGTTGTGGTGAAGCAGGATGGTTATCCAACACTTTTTTGGCTCCATCCAGATAGGGATAAAGTTGAATGGGGTGATTCCCTTCACATAACCTACAGGGAAACTTAACTTTACCATTCTTTCCATGAACTTTACTACCACTAGTTGATGGTGTGTCACCAACATGATCTCTAGAAGTTGATGACACAAGATGATGTGAACGGGAAGACCATTCTTCTAAGATCTGAGGAATATCAGGACAATTTCAAAGAAGATGGTCTCCCACACAAATTTTGCATGGATATCAAATTTTGTGAGGCTTGATGGACAGTTTCTCATTTGATGTTGCATTCAAAGTAATGGTTGCTTGGTCGCCCCTCTGTTGAATTTGCTTCTTCTTCTTCTTCTTCTTCTTCCATTTCTTCTTCTTAGCCACGTGGTTACTAGTACCAACAATTTTTCCAAGCGAAGAGGAAGAAGGGGAGGAAGAAACAACCCAGGAAGAAGGCAAAGGGTCAACTTTAGGATCAACTGGAGGTTGATTTTGTCCAATTGGAGGTGTACTTAGTTGCAGAGAAGTCACGATATTTTGAACCAAGGAGGTTGAAAACAACCATACTGGCAAGCCAATGGCAAATCCTGGAAGGGACAATGTAGCCATATAAGGAGCACCAATATTTCCGAAAGGAGGAAAAGGACTAGGATTCCCATCAAAAGGAATTCCTTGATCGGTGGATTCCGGATTTGTCGCCACATGTTTCAACCTAAGATCAACTAAGGAGAGACTGTGGAGGATGTTATCCGTGGTCAATTAATTTTATTTTAATCAAAGTAACATAACAAAACAAAAGAGGGATAATATAGGCAAAAGGTTTACCAAACAACTATGAACTGCAGAATAACTCCTAGCGAACCAAGAAGTACGGTCTGGCAATCTCCCCAAATTCTGTGTTCGTTGTATCACAATGTACAAGGCATCTGACTTGGTTACCTGAGGATGGATAGAAACCTAGAGTTGTCCTCCCATATATACCTAAAAATACGTGGAGGCCCAATACGTATAAGCGTTGTCTAATGTAAAACCGCATAGTGAGAGCATTCCCATATACTTTACGTCCTGTAACACCACCCTATATACTTGAAGGTACGTGGATGAGCTACGATATACTCACGTATGTGGAATGAGGTATCACACTCATAATGTATTGCAAACAAGTTAGCGACAACTACTTTGTTTTAAGATGCCAGAACACATCTCTAGCCTAGACCTCTAAATGTTTTTCGTTAGGTGACAATGCTCCATTAGGTAAATTCAGATAAATTTTAAGTTGATCTTCTTTATAATTTGCCTTTCAAGGTTCACCGTGTGATGTATGTTTTCAATTCCTAAAATGAAACTAATATGATAAGCATTCTTTCCATTCAATTTAACAATGAAAATCCTTAGCTAGTAGGGATCAAGCAATCAGATCTTTGACAAAAAGAAAAGAGCACATCTAAAGTAATTTCCCTAGCTATTCTGTTCAAGCATTCACAAACTTTTTCAATGCAACATGCATGTATTTCTTTTTTATTTCCCTTAATGTGAATGAACAAAAAGGAAAACTAATGCACAATTGATAAATAAACTATTTTCATAAACATGACGATTTTGTGACATTTTCTTTTCAAGGAAAGGAAGACTTTACGACACTTTCGTTTTCAAAGAAATGAGGAATTACAACACTTTCAGAAAAAAGACTAATCATATGTACACACCAATAAATAGATCTTTCATGAATGAAGACTTTACGAAAATTCAATTTTCAAAGGAAAAGATAATTCAATGACACTTTCTTTCGACAAAGATCAATCAACCAAAACACTAACTTTCGACTATAGATTGAAAATGACAAAGTAAATACATATGAAAAATTTATCAATCCTAATCTAATTAGGGCCAACTAAGGAGATGAAAACCTATTTTCTGAGACATGACATCCATTTACAATCAGCAAACAAGCAATCAGAAGAATTTTGGCAAACAATTTATTCCAAGGGTGGGAATCTAATCCTAGGAAGATCAGTGTAGGCCAAAGAGGGTGTAACTGCACTGCAGTGCACTATCTCTAATTAGAGGGTGCATTGCAGCGCACTATCTCTAAGGCTAGCCTGCGCTAATTCCTGTGAGGCTACTCAAGAGTCATCTAACCTAAAAATTTTGACCAAAATTCAATGCAAAAGGCTGAATTACAACAAGTAAAGTATGTCAAGGTGTCTAAGGAGGTGGATTAGCTACTAGGATGGATAATCGATCCCCAGTGGAGTTGCCAATTTGTTTTAGGAAGTTTTAGTGTCTACGAATAAACGCTTAAACCTCTAGACTATTAGCTAAGTTTAGAACAACAGTGCAAAGCATTCTCTACTTTTTCTATAACCAATAGATTAAATAAGAGGTAAAGAAGCCTACATGTAGATTTCTCTTACTCCTTATCTCCCTTGACCAATTCTGTCGCTCCTTTCCGTACTTAATTCGCTTGAAGAGTACCTGTGCACAGACAGAAGACAAAAACCAATCAAAGCATATGATAATGATCTATTGATTAAACATAGCATGGAATCAAGTACATAGTACACATATGAAAGCATCAATGAATAACACAAGCATATGGAAAAAGCTTTGAGCACTTTATTAGTAAAAGGAAGAGTTACAACCCAATTTGCTTGATTCATCATCACTCCTCCAGTTCAATCCCATCCTCTCCTCATAACAAGAAAGACATTTTGACATCATTACAATACTTGAAATCAACTCAAGTCTCATACTAATAGCATCTCCCTATAATTCAATAATTTCTAGCCCTGATCACTTAGATGAGTGGTCTTTTTATAGGTCAATGAAGGAAATTATGCCATAAATTGTGATAATGAATGCCCTCCCAAACCTAGGATTTAGTTCCATGGAGGAAGGGATAAAGGGATTGATGTTCCTTAACTCCCTACCTCATCCAAATTCAAGCTTAAAGGAGTAGATAAACTTGGGAAATGGTCTGAATTGGATCCATGAAGATTATCACAGTACCATGACTATATCAAATCAGGACAAAACTTCAAAATTAAGAGCACAGAGTGATCAGGAAGACCTCTAGACAATAAGAGTTGGCAGCTAGCGAGGAACAACGAGGACCTCAATCAAAGCGCGCTGACCGAGGCCCATGGAGATCGTGCAAGAGGCCAAACTGGCACTTGGGAAGCCCGGATCGGGAAAAGGAGGCCATTTATGATGCGTGATTAGAACTTAGTGCTTAGCGCTAATCGCGCATCACTGGGAAAAACCCCTCGAGAAGGAAGCCCCAACATGTTCGGTCACATGGAAGCCAGGAAAACCGTGGGGAAAGTGCTAAAGGCTAAAGGTGGGACCCGCACTCCAAAACTGGCAGTATATCCGAGGCACCCTTGGGCGATAAGCGGATTTGGAGAAAAACGAGCGATTCCATTCAATGCCCGACATGTGGCAGGCGGATGAGAGAGATAAGCACCACTCATTGCACGCTAACGGTCAAGCAACTCAACCACGCGAAATGAGTGAATGTCGTCGGATCTAGGGCCTCCAAATCTGATAGCGGACATCGCGCCTGATGGAAGAACTGGATTTAACAGGGGATTAAGCTGCGACAGAGAGAACCTTGATGTCTGATTTGATCACTAAGTTAGCGGATGACTCATTCCACGGTGTAACCAAAAAACCGAATCGACGAAGAAGAGTTGGCGCAATTCGCAAGAGGACAAGTGGCCACTCCCTGTGAGTCGTTGATGATGACGCCGAGATAGGGAACTCCAAGCGAGCAACAACATGTGATCCGATGGGGAAGAAGACAAAGCGAACAATCATGAGATCGATTGGTTTTAAAGCCCTAAATAGAGATAGAGAACAAGGGGACACCAAGAGGAAGAACCAGAGAGAAAAAGATGAAGACAGAGAAAAGAAAAGATAGTGAAGCAAGAAGCAGAAAGACAGTGAGTTGAGCTGACCTGCAGCATAAGGCAACATCGAGCAATCCCTGAGAGGATCTATCAAGAATTGAGCAACACATTAGGCTCCTCCCATTAAATACTAGAGAGGTCAAGTTCTGGTAAGGAAAAGAGTGTGTGTACTCTAGTGGCTTGGGGGATCCAAGAACCACCCTACCAAACATTGTTCTGTTTCAGGAGACTCAATTTGAACTCCTCATTGTAATTCTCTACTTTAAATACACAATAAAAAAAGGCCACCACTGAAAGTTGGACCGGAGACGTAGCCCTGGAGGATAGGGTGAACTCCTTATTAATTTTTGTGTTCTTGTATTTGCTTATTGTGTTTCTCTACTGTTTTTCATATTTCCAGTGTCTGTGTATTTTGCAATCTAATTGATCTGTTGCCTAAATTAACATAGACACACACCAGAACATGACTCTGTAATACCTTCACTCATTAGTCAATTAATTGAGGTCACTCAAGAGTGATTATCATATCAAGTGGTATCAAAGCTCTAGGTTGTAAGGTTAGACAAGCTTGTGTTGGTTTAGCTGTTGAATGCTCACTAGATCAAAGCTCAAATTAGGAGAAGAGTCAGTCGAAACTATTCCTGAAATGGGAGAGTCTATCCTCGGAAGACATTGTCAGAGGAAGGTTCTATGGGGCCAGACCCTCAATTCATAGAAAGTTTCCTAGCCATAAAGTCCATGGTAAAAGAAATGTATAGGGACTTTAGAAAACACAAGGATGAAGATTCATCAGGCTCTAAACAAGACAAAAGAGAAGATGAATCACATTTCCATGACCACTCAAAAGGAAAAGGGAAAGAGGAAAGCTTTCTCACACCTCCTAATAGCCTTGTACATAACAAGAAAGCATCTTTGATCAAGCTAGATGTTAAATTTGATTTGCCTATATATGATGGAGAGTTAAATGCATAAAAGTTGGACAATTGGATTAGACAAATTGATGTGTATTGCAAAGTGAAGAAGATCGACTCAGACAAGAGCAAGATTCAAATGGCTAGCCTACGCGTTGGAGGCACTGCCTTGGTTTGGTGGGAAGGCAGAACCCAAGCTAATATGAAAAGACATGGTAAGACTATCTCTATCTAGAGTGAATTTGTTTCTGCAATCAAAAAGCAGTTCTATCCATTGGCCTACATGCAACAAGCCATGATGAGTTGGCAAACTCTTTGACAGTTAAAAGGGAAAAGTGTGCAAGGGTACAATCAAGAATTTAGAAAGAGAGCATTGATTCTACGAATCTCATTAGACTCACTAGAGACTCTGTTGA
Organism: Pinus taeda; assembly: GCA_000404065.3. Taxonomy (NCBI): domain Eukaryota; kingdom Viridiplantae; phylum Streptophyta; class Pinopsida; order Pinales; family Pinaceae; genus Pinus; species Pinus taeda. The sequence goes on along the minus strand of APFE030931404.1, from coordinate 15,372 downwards.
AGTACATTGGTGGTCTACACAGCTACATGAGGCACACCATCCTCATGTTTAATCCCACCAGTATAGATGAAGTATCTATACAATCTACTCATCTAGAAGCTAGAGGAAAGAATGGAAATCTAGAAGTTGGGGGACCATCCCAACCCACTGCAAGCAAGAGAAAGGAGAAAAGAAAGCAGAAGTGGAAAGCAAGGAAGGCTAACACTACACAGAAAAGAAAAGCTTCATGCACTCACTGTAAAAAGGATGGGCATGATGATGAGCATTGTTGGATTCTGCATCCAGAGCTGAAACCTAAGAAGTTCGAGGTCAAGAAGAAGAATATTGTTGCAGCTATTCAAAAAGATTTGGGGTTAGACTCGGGAGATGAAACAACCATTACAGCCACAGGTATAAAAGGTAAGAATTCTGAAGCATCTACTAGTAATTCTGCACAATCTATTATTGATGAAGAAAATGAGAGAAAAAGACATGAGCTTTTCCATATTCGAGTTAATTCCAAACATTAAAAGATTGATACTTTGTTTAATAGTGGCTCACAATTAAATTTAATTTCTGAAGCAATTGTAAAGAAGTTGGGATTAGCAACTACACCTCACAAGAAACCATACCCATTAGTATGGTTGAATGATAAAGCACAACTGCAAGTGACTAGACAGTGCAAACTCAAGTTTTCTTTTGGGTCAGCATTTGTAGATGAGGTTGAGTTAGACATAATTCCTTTGGATATATGTGGAATT
>APFE030931395.1:51298-68125 GCA_000404065.3 Pinus taeda | reverse complement strand
TCCCAAGCTCATTGTACCTGCGTACTTGTATGCTCTGTAAGTCAAGGGATGGGTGCGTACTCCTGTAAAGGTCAAAAGGCGCAGGTTTCATCTTAAAAAAGTTACTTGTGGTCACTTCTATAGCTTTCTAGAAGAGTGTTTGACGTGTATTGAGCGCCTCCAGATGGTTCATGCATCCCTATGATAGAGGAACTTATCCCATCAAGAGAGGAGCTACCCCATCCAAAAGAGGGAGTATCCCATTGATGTTGGAACTGAAAAACTTCCTCTAGAACACTATAAATATAGGCATTGGGCCAAGGGAGGGGAGGTTGAAAGCTGAACATTCCAAAGGGTAGATGCTGCTGGAATTAGGACTTCCATTGTAAGCTTGTGAGGAGAGATTACCATCCTTTCTTGTTTCATTTGGAGGTGGGTGAGCTTGTCAAAGTAGAGGAAAACTCTTGCTGGACCCTGGGAGGAACTTGCACAACACCAAGGCTCAGGTTGTAATGGTTTCTTTTTTGTTTCCTTAATAAAAATAAGTCCATTCTTCTCGATGATTTGTTGTTAATGAATTGTTTCATATACTCCTTGGTCTATATGTTGAATATGCTTTGTTTTATGGAATATTCAGGTGCTATGTAATCGTTTGATTGTTAGTGTATGCAGGTTTCAAAGTGAAGGAGGAGCTCATCTGGATCGACGAGACTGGACTACTGCAACAAGCGTTGGACTTGAGGTAGGATCGAAAAACACTTGGTTTCTCATAGAATAATGTATGTTTAGAGAAGGATTGCTCTTAATTGTCTTGTTTGTCACTAGAGAGTCTTAGACTCCTAGGGAGGTTAGTTTTGTCAGTAAAAATAACTCTTTCCGCATGACAGGGCTGATATCCTTTATCCTTAGGAAGTCATGTCTGCCACCCTATCGATCAAAATGCACTGAAAACAACATTTGGGAAGATCAACTACTGTACATAAAGTCCTTGGTAATTTTTCTTTAATTTACCACGAAGGTGTATATTACAGTTTTGTGATTGGTTTGGTAATCCCTCTGTCTAGATTTCCAGAGTAGTCACTTTCATTCCTTTTTGACACCTTAAAAGAAAAGTTCCATCTAAGCACTTGTCACTTCAGGCTCATTAAAAATCGAAGGCGACTAGAGGCATATTTAGCTTCTGGACTCTTAAAAAGATAAAAGGCAAAGTTGTGTCAAAGCATCTTAAAAATTATTTAATACGGAATAGCATTTTTTCCCTTAATTTTGAGTTGATCAAGCAATCTGCAATCATGGAAGAATGTCAATCAAAACCATGTTGTTCATGGAGGCTAGCAAGTTAACCATCTTTGACTCTGGAAACAAAACCATTTTAGGCAAAACTGTCTCATTTCACTGAGTCCAATTCCCCTAGTTTATTTGAAACTTGTGTTTTGATATCATCGGAGACTCCAGTTACTCCGATTATCTCTGGTACATCTACTGTTACAGAAGAAGTTTCGCAGTTACAAGAGGACATTCAAACTAATCCTATTGTAATGGTATACACTTCTATCCCTGAAACAACTCCATCTAGAGTTGAACCAGAGACTGAAGTTCACTTACCTGAACATCTGGAAATCGATTTCCAGAATTCAAAAGGTGTCACCCCTCTAGCATCTGTTACTGTAGAAGCTATACCTTCTTCAACTCCAGAAATATTTACAAACCTAATGGTCTACCTCTTCCACCTAGATTGATTTCCATAGAAGAGATAATAGAGGATCTTCCATCCACTACTCCATTGCATTTTGGAATTGGGATCCACTTATATCCTTCTATTCCTGAATTTAGTTCTTTTAATCATCCTTCTTCGCAAGTTCCTGTTGAATCGATAAGAAATATTTTGGATAGACTAAATATGTCTAAACAACCATCAACATCTAGGACTGTGTCATCTAACATAGCCATGACAAAACTTCATGCTGCCACTCCAACAATGTTTGCTGGTATACCATCTGTTACAACTAGTCATCAATTACTAGATGGATCCCACCCAGGGACTATTTCAATGACATGGTTTGTTCCTACTTGTTCATCCGGAATCCAATCTAGCATCTCTTATGTTCAAACTCAGCAAATTGATCCTGCATACTAGTTTCAATTTGGGCAATCCAGTCTTCAAAGGCTGATCTATCCTTTGAGCACCAGATTGCCGCCATATGGAGGGTAGTATGCCTTTTCATTGTTACCTACTGGAGAACAACCATATGAGAATTCACAACAAAATTCAGGTCAAATTGGAATTACATCCAGTGGTTGGATACCAATACTGCCTCAACAACCAAGAGTTGTATATTCAATACAACCAACTCAACCTGTGTCGAATATTCCCACTACACCTGCTATTGTGACTATGTCGCGAGTGCAAGCACTGCTTGTTGTATGCCAACCTCAAGTTTCTCAGGTTGCAATACAACATCCTCTTGTCTCTACGACTCAATCACAACCTTAGGTTAGTGTTTCCTTACTTGGAATGACTCAGGCTCAAACGGTACTATCACCCCACATATTGGTCAATCATCCAGTATTGAGCAATAGAAAATGGTCCAACAACCATGGCTGGTACAATATCAACAACTGCAATTCCAACAAACTTATGAAGGACCTTAATAACAAGGCTTTGTAGGTAACATGCAACCACATTTTCAAAATGGTTATCAACAACCATATTATAATGGTTATGCCCATCAACCTTATCAAATTTATCTACATCAGATACATTATGTTGGTATGCAAAGGCCTACTTCTCAGACGATCCCATCTTATCTTTGGTATGCTTTGCCAAACCTAAATCAATAGTTGCCTTTTGTGGCGACTCTAGAATTACCAGTTTTGAACCAGCTAATGAATGATCCAATTACTTATGCCCCTTGGTTGCCAACAACTCCTCATAAACTTCCCTCTAATATTCCTAAATTGAATGAAAATCCAGGTGAAGATCCATTGAATCACGTAATGAATTTTCACTTTTGGTGCTCATCTAACACCCTAAATGATGATTCGATTAGGCTTCACCCTTTTCAGCAAACATTAACTAGTCCGATAGCAAAATGGTATATTGAATTGCCTAGAGCCTCATTTGATAACTTCAGCACCCTTGCCACCACCTTTCTAACCCACTTTCAGTTACCTATAAGGTACGAAATAGGAATAGAACTCCTTACCAACTTTAAATAGACAACAACCACTCACAGATCTGATCATGTTCATGAGTAGCGATATCGTCGTTGAACGCTAAAGACATATGTTCTTGACCAACTTCTAGCTGAGTGGCTTATTAAGTCGTTATTGTGTTCTATTATAGAAGATGTGACAAAGGGAGGAGTTGTCACTAGAGAGCAAGTCATTGCTCATGCACAATATTTGGACTTGATCTATACTCAGTCTAGCACGCTCTACGACAAAATTCTTGATGCTCCTAGACTGGAATTTTCCGTTTCCCCCCCTCCTAAATAAAACAGGGACTCTCATGTTGCCGATGGTGTGATTGGTACCTCAAGCACACAAATCGCAAAGGCTACATTTAGTAAAGCCCTTACAGTTTCTAGTCAAAAAGAAAATGACAATCTTCTTGCCTCAGAGGTTAATGGCTTGTCATCTGACAAGGGCAAAGAACCAAAACAAATAGGGGACAAGAAGAAAGGGAAAAACAAAAAGAAGAAATAGGAAGACTCAACTCCTGAGAAATTTTCTAGAAACCCTGCTAGGTGAAAGAAACCTAATAAGCCATGTTTCATATTTAATGAGGACCATTATATGAAAAATTGTCCACATTGAGCTGAGGTCACGAAATTTTTAAAAACTTCAAATACCTCAGTGGTATTGACTACTCCATTTCCAAACCCAGAAACCAATCTAGTTGCTATCGATCAAGATTCCCCATCCCAAGTGCTTATGTTATCCATCTCGAAACAACAAAATGATGCTTTGATATCGACGATGAATAAATATTATGGGAATCCAGAGATGTCGAACAATAAGGCTATAGATCAACCCAGTAGTTTGACAACAACTTCGTCAGAAGTTGTGCCACCCATCATTCCTGAATTAACTATAAAGCCACCAAAGGGAGTAGTACATAAATCGACGTTTAATCCTCATGCCTGAGCAGCACAAAATTATAATATAGTGGAGGATTGGCTCAATCGCCATCCGCTATGTCGACACTTGAAGTACTGTAGAATTGCCCCTCCCAAAAGCAGGCTCTGTTATCAGCAATAGGTGTGATTGACCCAGCGGATTCTAATCTTGTGGCCTTTAACCATAAATGATACAAACCTCAATTATCTACCCAACTCACTTTCCTTATATAGGTAAAAGCCCTCAACAAAAATGTTCATTGAACAATCATTGACGATGGGGAATCTACCTGTATTATGTCAATGAATTGCTGGAAAACTTTAGGCTCATTACCCTTGTCATGATCATCAACGACACTAAAGGCATTCGATGGAAGAACATACATGCTACATGGGATATTAAGTAACTTGCAAGTTGAACTAGGGGGCAAGACAGTAGAAATTGAAGTTGAGACCATTGATGGAAACCTTGACTACAATATTCTACTGGGCAGGCCCTGGATTTATGTTACAGCTGTTGTTGTGTCAACATATTTTAGAAAGATTGCATTTCCATTCCAAGGCGAAATTATAATCATTCACCAACTAACATTTTTCCCCAACAGTTTGCAAGCTACTGGAAGCATTCCATTGATCCATGGAAGTTCTCAATCGCTTCAAAATGTCAAAGTAGGTCTCCTAAAAGACTTAGCCTTAATGGGTACTTTTTCCCTCCCACCTCCGAGTAATTTTCTAGAAGTGGCCACAGTGGAAACCTGTCATATGATATCTTCTACATCATCAAAGATTAAGAATAATTTTGAACCTTTTGTTAGTATGGATCATCACTAGGTGTTGCCCCCAAGCCCTATAGAATTGTTGTAGCAACCAATTTTTTGGGCATGGGTGGCGAACCGAAATCAACAATCAGCAAGTGTTTGGGTAGATAGGTCTCTAGAGTATGGTATCCCTAATAATCCTTGGTCTCATATACATTCTACAGGTGAAGGAATCATTCAGTCAATGATGATAGGAGAGGCACCATGGGAATATTACCACCATCATTCCCATCTTCAAGATAACGACGAAGATTATTCCAGCAACCTTAATCATCCTTCAGTTTTTGATTTTCTATCAAATATTATAAATATGGTGGATTTTGAGTGAAATCTATCCAATATTGAGGAAACTATCGTCATTAATATCTCAACCAAACCTAATGTTGTAGAGAATATTCATGCTGGAAAATCTTGTTCTCCTTCAAAACTAGAAATATATTGCGCTCTCTTTTGCGAATTCAGAGATGTATTTGCATGGTCATATGAAGAAATGCCATGCATTGACTTGAGTATCATTGAACATGAAATCAAGATGTATCTAGATGTCAAACCAGTACGACAACGACTATGCCCAGTGCACCCACAAAAAGCTGCTACCATTAAGGTAGAAGTTGAAAAACTTTTACATGCTAGTTTCATTTACCCTGTTTCTCTAACTAACTAGGTATCGAATATTGTTCCTGTGATGAAAAAGCAAGGAACAATTAGAGTGTGCATCAATTACAGGGATGTAAATCAAGCTTGTCTAAAGGACAACTACCCTACACCCTTCATCGACCAGATAATTGATGAATGTGCCGGATGCAAAATCTTTTCATTTATGGATGGATTTTCCAGATACAATCAAATCAATATCCACCCACAGGACTAGTCGAAGACTGCTTTTATATGTCAGTGGGGCACATTCGTGTACCACAAACTACCTTTCGATTTAAAAAACGTAGGAGTGACATTTCAGAGGGCAATGAACTATGCCTTCCATGACACCAATCACATTGTTTAACCGTATCTCGACGATCTGCTGGCTCATTCGCAAAAGCGAACTGACCATCTGTAGCATTTGAGGGCCATATTTCTACATTGCCGATAGTACAAGATACGACTCAATTCATACAAGTGTGTGTTTTTGTTGGTTCTAGTCGATTACTTGGATTCGTAGTTTCTAAAGACGGAATTTGACTCAACCCAAGCAAGGTTCAGGAAATCCTTGACATGCCTCCACCTTCAAATTTTCTTCAGATTCATAAACTGCAAGGGAAAGACAGCTTTCTAAGGAGGTTCATTCCAAATTATGCTGAACTTGCTAAAGGTTATACGCGTCTTTTGAAAAAAGAAGTACCTTTCAACTAGGACTAGGTTGCACAAGCTTCCTTTGATGCTTTAAAAGGTTCCCTAGTAAAAACATCATTAATGTATGCTCCTGACTATCAAAAAGACTTTAGCCTATATCTCACTGCTACAGATACAACCATCACAATGGTTTTAGTACAAGAAGACAATGGAATAGAACATCCTGTGTATTATTTAGGTCGCAACTTAAATGATATAGAAAGCAAGTACTCTTATGTTGAAAAGCTAGCTTTAATAGATGTTCACGCAGTACAGAGATTTAGACATTATATATTTTTTCGCAAAACTGCCATTTTGTCATATTGCAACCCTATGACCTACATTCTGTTGCGTAAATTGCTAGGGGGAAAATATGCAAAATGGATAGCCATTTTGCAAGATTTTGATATGGAATTCACCAAATCCAAATCAAAGAAATCTCCAGTCTTCACAAAGTCACTTTGTGACCTCCCATCATCGTACAACGATTTAACATCTAAAGCAACAATCATGGATGAAACTCTTTTTTTGATATCATCAAGTGACCCGTGGTAAAGAGATATTCTAATCTATCTCCAAACCCAAACATTTAGGCCTAACACCTCCAGCTCAGAACAATGACATACACGATACCAAGCAAAAGACTACATGATCGTCGTTGGTACACTTTACTATCGTGGTGTCATTCAGGAACATGTGGGGGGCATCAATCTGGTTACACCACTGCAGAAAATATCTTATGAGTTGGCTACTTCTAACCCACAATATTCATGGATTGCATAATAGCAGTCAGAAGTTGCCATGCTTGTCAGATTTTTGATCGCAAAACTAGATTCCCACCTACACCGCTACGTCCAGTAGTTGTTGTTGGGCCATTTTCCAAATAGGGCATAGATTTTATGACATGTAACCCCACCGCGGCCAGGGGGCATGGGTATATCATAGTCGTTGTCGACTATTTTACAAAATGGGCTGAGACAATGCCTACATTAAACAACAACACCGAAATGGCTGCTCTTTTCTTTTTCAATCATGTATTCTGTAGATTTGGTATTCCATGAGCTATAGTCACAGATCATGGATCACATTTTCGCAATCACATGATGGTCGAATTAGCCACCAAATTAGGATTGTCCCATGATAGTTCTACTCCATATTATTCGCAAGCTAATGGGCAAGTTGAGGCCATCAACAAAGTCTTGAAGTGCATGCTGTAGAGGATGATTGGAGTCCAAAAACAAAATTGACATGTAATCCTATACTCATCTCTGTGGGCATCTAGGACATCGGTAAGAAATGCGACTGGATTCACACCCTTTCACTTGGTGTATGGCCTGGAAGTTGTCTTCCTGATTGACTGTGGAATTTCATCTCTCAAGCTCGCAATCGATCTACTTCCCAAAACTTCAAAGGAAAAGGCTCGTTTCTTGGAACTAATCCACTTGGATGAAGCCCATCATGACACTGCACTGGCTAACGAAGCACATAAGAAATGTGTCAAAGCGTAATTTGACAAGAAGGTCAAGCCTTGAGTCTTCTCAGAAGGTGACATGGTATTGCTTTATGATTAGGACTCCGACAAATTGGGAGCAGGTAAGTTCGAACCCTTATGGATGGGATCCTACATTGTTAAATGAGTATTAGCAAAAGGAGGCTACAAGCTAGTAGATTGTGATGGAATTCCACTGTCGTAACCCCGAAATGGGCTATATCTTAAGCGGTACTATGCTTGATCAAATATAGTAATCCCTATATAGATATGCTTTTGTTATATTTTTGTTTGCGTCAAGAGTTGTCATTTTGTTTAGGTAATCCACTTTACATTTGTTGTAGATGTATAACTTTTTGGAAACATTCATTGGGTACATCGATGAAGCTAGCCGTAGAACGCAGAACCTATCTTCGGCAGCGTGGGTCATCTTTGCTCCAAGTGGTGAGTTAGTGAGTTTTAAGGTGATATGTATTGGTCAGTCGATGAAAAACATCGCTGAGTACAGTACATTGATGGAGCTTCTCTCTGATTCCATTTCACATGGCATACGCCGAATTTTTGTCAAGCTAGATTCGCAACTCGTCATTCTACAACTCACTGGTGTCTATTCAGTTAGGAACCCAAGTATTTATCATATGTTCCTAAGAGTCAGGATTTTGTAGAGGCAGTTTGATTCCATTCAATATCAACACATTTCCAGAAACATAAACACATTAACTGATTCATTAGTGAATTATGTGTTAGACATACATTTGCAACATTCGTAAAGAAAAGCATTTCATATCAACACTTGCACCTAGATCACAAAACTTAACCAAAATAAGATCTGAAAATAAAAAATATATAATTGTTTATAGTTTCACATAATGTTTTGTGAACAGGGAAAAGTCTATCATGTGACCAAAAACCTCAAAAATGAATGCAAAAAAGCATCCTAGACTAATGGTGCTAGTGATAACATGTCATCGCCTGTGCGATCATATGCAAGAGCCTAGTCCATCAACTCAGCACACCAGTAGTATGGCGCTGTAATCTCAAAGATAACTCGTTAGTCCTCACATCCTGAATACCAAGAGTGAGAACCTCGATCTGATCCTACAGTACTGTAAGGGTATCCACTATGTCTAAATCATGAAGGACAGCCCTCCCCATGACCTCTCATGCTGGAACATCAGCTGTCGCCCTTGGGCATGCCGCTGGTCACACTGGCCCAACATCTACACACACATGAGTTCGATTAGTCTTGATAACATTTAAAAACAAAAAAACATTGTAAAACTATTAAAAAAAGATATTTTCAAAACATTTCACCCATAACACTCCACTGCTCACCAGCCGGTAACAACAAATCAGGGTTTCCTCGGAAATCCATCCCAATGTATGGATACTCTACAAAGACCATCTCCTGGTGATCAAACCACTCAAAGAAGGCATCAAAGAAAGAAATATGTGACTAACTATCATGTCTAGCCATGAGATCAACCCACCTCTGCATCCGTGGTTCCTTCGGTGCTGGCAATCCTAGTGAAATGTACTGTGGTTGCATCAGTGGAAACCTCTCCAAGGAAAAAGTAGTCAAAATGGAACCATAGCCAAAGTTCTTGGATCTTCCATTATTTACCTTGGAGAGTTGTTCTTTTATAGCCTGAAGTACAACCTCATGCCAATTGAATACCTTTGGTTCTAGGCATTCCAGGGCATACTGCATATAAGATTTGTCGGCCAAATGAAGAGTCATGCTGCTAGCCAATCTAGCAAAGGTGAAAAAAATGGTCCTCAAGGGTCAATCAGTGACATCTCAGGTATTGATCTTACTGTCTCTGCTAGGCTGAGATCCATCTCTACAAAACTGGTGAATATAATCCCTCGCAAATTCACCCCCACGAGTGGATCCTGATAATGAGAGAGGGGCACCATGCCTCGATAACCCCTTCAGAAGATATCCTTGGCTGTCAGCAGAATGGATTTGTCTATAATCTAGAATACCTGGTTGATCAGATCCCAAGCATCGACAAAATACTGCGACAAGTTGATTTGTTGCCTCATGCCAGATATATGGAAGAATTTGAGCAAGTCGCAGTTTTGCAATGTAGTAACAGTACCCTGATCATCTAAGGCAATCATGTCCTCTTCTTCATTCTCACGTTCATGCCATGTAATGAACATCTTGATCCAACAAATATCTGAGTCATAGATAAAATATGAATTAGGATCCAAAGTTGAGCAAAAACAGGCAAACATTTCATGAAAAATCACTGTTTAAAATTTTGCTTCTGTGCCCATCACACGCTGGCTTTGAACTAGGTGAGATGCATATTGATTAGCTAGTGTAAAACTTGGTATGCATCACACCTTTTCATATAGGGCAGGTGTGATGATGGGAGAATGAATTCTTCAAACCCCAGGGGCTCAGTAAGAAGGGAAAACTTGCTCAAAATCAGAAAAAGATGGAATGAAAATGAAAAGCTCAGGGTTAGCTCCTACCTGGTCCTGATGATGTGGAGAATATTCCACTGAATCTTCTAAAATGAACTGATGAAATTTGAGGGGGAAAACCACTCCAGAGATCCAAAATCCCAAATTTGAAATGAAATGGTAAAAATGAGAGGTAAAACTACTTTTTATGTTACTATTCACGTATTTCAAGTAAAATGTTAGTTTCTAATTCATCTTTCAGGCATGTATACGTATTTCTAATCAGTTTGATGGAGCAATTGAGCAGGTTAAATGACCAATGAAAGAATATAACATGTTATATGGTGAAATGAATATCTTTGACCACTATCATGAGCAATGTTTTTGCAAGGTTCAAGCTCGTTAAAAAATAAACCTGCCCAAGCATAGTTTCTCCTGATCCAAGGTCATTAAAAAATGAATCCACCTTAAGTAAACAACCTCTATGATCACCATGGTATAAACCTTTTGAACCTTGGCTGTTTTCTTCCATAACCTCCATTCTTTTGGCCAATCATACACTTCCACTTTCTTCTGTACCCTTTTGAGGAACAGTTATGATGAGTGGTTCTGTTAGCCACCCTCTTCACACTGCCATGTTTTGAGAAGTTCCAAACTTACCTAGAACCAGTTGCTACCCAAAAACACCACTCGTTCCTAAAAAATGAGTCTCCTTTAAACTCTTTTTAGACTCGTTAAGCATAAAAATATTGTTGAGCTATTGGCCTTTCCATCTAGTTAAAGTAAGGGGAAGTGCCATCCCTCCTATACATTTTAATCTTTTGGGACCTGAGGGATTATCAAACAAAAGATCGAGTGCTTGTCTTTTTCAGCTCGCTAAAGCAATTGAAAAGTCATCCCTTTCTTATTATTTTATACTTTTTCAGAGTTAAGGGATTATGCTACAAAAAATAACCACTGGAGTTTCCTTTTCGTCCCTTTTCAAACTCTCTAAACATGAAAAGGACCGAGTTATCCTTGTCATTAAACTCATTAAAAAAATAGGGACAAACTTTTCCAGCGAGATAAGAACGATTTTCACTCTCGCTAGGCTTGCTAAAACATAGCGACAGGTTTTCCCGAAGGGCAAATAATAGAACAAGCGTATGTTATCCTCCTCAAGATTGACAAAATAAAGAGGCACCGGTCAGTAATGACTGGGGAAAAAGGGAAGAAAGCTTGAAGAACTTTATTGGTAGTAGGTCACTCTTGAACATGACACTTTCACTCCATCACCATGATTGAGTCGGGTTGGGTTATTCTGTTCACTAGTCATATCACCATTGGTCCTCCGTACCGTCCATATTTTGGAGTTAACACTACCAATCCATCTCAATGTCACCAACATGTTCAAGAGAAGTCATTCAGATAATTCACCATCCAGCTAACACCTCATCCACTACAATACCTTCACTCTTCATTTTTCATGACTGCCATTCCTAAACCATGTATCCTCAGATATTTTTCACCTCCAGAAAATCATTTTCTTTGTGCTGTGTCGTAGATATGGGATACATCAAGGCCCTCCTACGACAGGGTCACTTCTTGTCGACATCAGCTCGTTATCCAAGAAGTTGACTTAAAAACAACCCTTTAAGTACTTTGAAGCTTGCATGCCTCAATGGCAAGTTTCTCACTTTCGGCGACAGGTTTACATCAATGGCCTTTGACCGAAAGATTTTGCGTGGTGTTCGACATTGACTCATATATCCACACCACGTGAATTGTACTATAGTACCTTGAGGGTAATTATCATTATCGGTGATTCCTCTCACGCTTGTTAAGAACTTACATCATTGGATGGTAATCATGTGATGTCTTTCCATGTTCGACTCCAGAACATCTTTTCACATGGATCGACTTGTACATCAAGCGAAGATTGAATGAGTTTGAAGACCCTGGATCTAGTTTCATCCATCCGTGTTGCGATATATTTAGGAAAATAAAGATATCAAATGTACACAGAAGTTGCACAGATGATCATCCAAGCTAAAATATGATGGCTCTACACATAAAGAATCACCAGTCTGCAATAGCAAACAATTATATGTCCTATGTATATGAAAATGAATTTATAAAGCGGAGCATGGGAATGCCCACCTCAGCTAGATCATGAAAATATTATGATGATGATGTATTGTATTATATCTTATACAGGTCACGTTCCAACTCAAATACCTCAGATCCTCATGATGAAGCATTTCACCCGACATCAAAAGATTTACGACCTCATGCTTTACAAGGCAACTGTTCTAGAAATATTTGGGCACTTCAAACCCAATCACATATTTCAATAAAACAAGGTCTATTTAACCCCTAAAAGTGTTGTTTCATACCCTAAAGGATCATGGTCAATTGATTACATCATTTCCAAGAAGTTCCACTTGAAAAACCACTCAGAACAGGCCAAAACTGGACCATACTGACTGCTCCCTAGACAAGGTGTGATGCATACTGACTACTACCCTAGCTAGGTGTGATGCATATGGAAAGAGCCTTATGTGGGGTGCAAGGAGCGAGAATAGACAAACGACAGAGACAGTTTGCTAAGTGAATGAGAAGGGAATCTTCTAGAAACTTCTCATATGACACTTGCCTCTCTGAATTTGCCCAGGGCTGAGTAAGAGATCAAAGAAATCTCCAAGTGGAACCAAGAACTATCAGTGGAATGACACTAATCAAAAACCCAGAGCTGACTCACACCCTTGCAAGACATCTATATATGGATCCCTCATCTGAGAGATCTAGAGGTTGTAATTTTGTAATTTGTAAGGAAGCGTTGTTGGTTTCTCTTTGAGAAGGAACATTGTATTGTGGGTGATCTTGCTTTTCATGAGGTGAAGAAAGCTTTGATGCTGGGAGGATGATGTTGGATCAGACACCTAGGTTGTAATCCTCTCTTCTACTATTAATAAAGTTATTTGAGTTTTCGTCCATATAATCATGTATTTGTGAATCTTGTTATTTGTGAATGAAATTGTATGGTCAATGTATTTTTGATTCTGCATTGTTTATGATATTATAGATTGAGATGCTTTGATGGTTTTTTGCTTCTTTTCCTCTATAGGTATTCTCTAAAGTGGGACAAGTAGGAAAGGAGTGGCAAGCTCTATCAAAGGAGAGAGGAAACAAGCAAGGAGCCAAACGGAATATCTAGGTTGGTCCTCTTTTGCTTCTCTCTTATATATCATACATAAATGAAATCACAATTTGCTTTTATTGTTTGTTTATAAGATAGCTACCCGTCTTAGTGGGACAAGCAGATCGAAAAGACACTAGTTTTCCCAAAAACAATAAGCTATTAGGAAGGATAATCTTCCCTAGTGGATTCACCAATCTGTTTTGGGGAATTTGGTATCTACAGATAAATACTAATTCCCTAGATAAGTAGCCATATCTAGAAAAACAGTTTAAAGCACTTTAGCCTTTTCCTATAAGAAATAGATAAGACAAAGAGAATGACAAGACCTACTTGTAGCTCTGCTTTCCTCTTGTATCCATTTTAACGGTCTTTTATCTCCTTCTCGTACTTAACACACTTGAGAAGTACCTGTAAACATCAACAGAAAACAAAGAACCAATCAAAGGAAAAGATCTATTGATTATAACTGAATGGAATTACATACACTCACACATATAAGCATCATATATCAAGATAAGCATATGGAAAAAGGTTCAAATACTTTATTGAATAGAAGAAGGAATTACAACCATCAAGTTTGATTCGAAGTGACTCCTCCAGCTTTGATTCCATCCACATCACATCGAAAACATGAAAAACTTGTAGCATAACAATACTTGTCTTAAAGTCAATTCTCATAGAAATATTATCTCCTTACACTTCAACATAGTCCAGCTCATGATCACTTAGATGAGTGTTCAATTGATAGGAAGATGGAGGAGGTTATGCCATAAATGGGGGTATTGAATTGCCTTCCATACTTAGAATTAGTTCCATGGAGGAAGGGATGAGATGATAGGATGCATCTTAACTCATTCCTCATCCATTTTCAAGCTCATAGGAGTTGATAAGTGAGGGAAACTTTTAGAAGAATCCAAGAGATAAGAATTTTCCCCAAAAATTATGTGAATTTTTCTCAATCTCGCCCAGCATAGGTCAAGGAGGGCCTAAGTGATCTATAGAGCACCCTGGCATGGACTTAATTTCTCTGAAGAACACCATTACACGGGCCTACCTACATTGGTCCCTTTAGAGATCATTTCAGGATGTCTTCATGTCATGAAACTATTTGGGAAGGAGGCATTAAAAAGGTTGACTTGTTTAGGGAATGTAGCAACTGAAATTAGTGTTTGATGAGATCTAAAACACTAATCTTGATGATGGTAATGATATGCCCAAATGGATCTGTAACAAGAAATTTCCCATATCATCAATCCTCTTTAGTTGAGGCTTACCATTGTCTGGTCCATGTGTCAAGCCAACTTGATGCTTGCCATAATAACCATTTGTTACTAATTTTAGATAACCACAAATATTATAATGTGTTTCTTCTATCTTTGGGATTGAAACCATGTTTGGCACAACCATGGAATTCTCAAAACTGCTAAACTCAAAGTGGTCCTTCTCAGCCTTGATTTTATAGTGTGTTGATGTTGCATGATTAAGTTTGTAATATCCTTAGGCATCTGTTGTATCTCTTTTTCATCCATCAATTAATATATTAACACCTTCAAAACAGACTCCTTCAGAGGTCACCAAAAGTCCTCCAACTAAGAAACCTGTGACCTGAAATGGCTGAGATGTATTAATATGATTGTTCTCAACAGGAACCTCTATAGATGGAAGTTAAACATAAAATATTGTATTCTCACCCTTGTAGCATGGAAACAACCTTTATTTTCCACATGGAATAAAATTAAATTCAAATTTTCCAAATGCATAAGATAATGCATGACAAAGTGCTTGATTTGGCCAAGGATATTCTTTGAGGGAACTTCACCTCATGGAAATCATCTGAATAAAGGTATACATGAACACCTAAAATAGGGTTACCTTGAGAAACAACTAATCCATCCATATCATAACTTGGGACATAAAATATGTCATCTACTACCATATTTCGAAAGCCCATCTCCATCTCTGGAAAGCCTCTTTGGACAATTGTTAAGATAACATGAGAATCACGTATTTGAAAAAGAATATTATACAAAATATACTCTGTAAACCTCAATCATTATACATTATGCGTAGCACCATCCTAGTTAGGATTGACATTAGGTATGACCTTGTATCTTCTTACTTTGTTTAACAGTTGGCTCACCGAGCCTGCTCTTTCCACTTCTTCACATTTGATTTCATGGAGGGATACTCTGTCCTCTGGACACTTGTCCTTAAGGAATCTCCAAACTTATTCTACGTATCAAATGAAGGCAAAGAGAGAAAAATATCATGGCCTTTCCTTTTTGAAAAAAAATGTGGTGGGATTTATGACCTGATATTTGTATATTTCTCGAGGATTGATGAAGTTTATGTATTCATGATGGGAAGCAACTAGTCTATATTTATTTGGAGTAATATTTGTAAACATGTAACTGCCTCCCTGTGACACAAACACATCATTAATGAGATCATTGGCAGTGGAAATGAGTTCAACATTTAATTTGGCACAACCTCCATTTATATATAAACAACTTTATGCTGCAACAACCTCCATCACTCTCCCAGAAATAGTGAACCCAGTGAAGTGAAAATTGATGTCTTCATGGCCATTACAACCATTGTGATCCACTCATACATATTCACACATTTAAGATATATTCAGCAAGTCATGGAATATGAATATTTCAGATGTAATTTTTCCGCTCAATAATCTTAACATTGTTGGCATTATGATTCTGGTTTGGCTCTATGGTACAGGTGTTGTACTTGATGGAAACTCACTCTTGTAGCTGATCTCAGTTCAGGCACTCAAAATCATGGAAATTAAGATACCCACAGGTAATCCTAGAAGAAGTTGCAAACCCACAGGTACGCTGACCAAGGAATGCATTCATGTACGCAGGTGATACGTTCAGAAGGTGCAGACCCTAGTTTCACTCTCTCCAATGCATAAAAGCGCGTGCACATGGGAATCTTCATGAATGGTTCATGGTATTAGCCCGACAGTTTTTGATCAAATGGTTTTTGTCAATGGTATTACATCCAAAAGTGTTGATCCCAAGTATTGGGTTCATGGTATTGTGTTATTATGGTTTTGGACCATGGTATTGAGAAGGGCTGCCTATAAAAGAAGGAGATCTCTGGCACACACTTGTGAATTTGAATATCTTAAGATCTATTTTTTTGTATTTTTTAAAATGCTTGATCTAAATCAAAGTAAATTTGAAGGTGAATCTATGAAGTCGTGATCTCTCGGGCACATGTTCAGATCTGTGGATCTGACTGATTGTGGCACATTGGAGGACTGTAAATTTGGCCCTAATCAGAAGTCCGCAGGCGATCCATAGATGCAGTGCGGGGGTATGCAACTCAGTGAAAGGCTCAGTGCAGGAGTACGCTGCGAAACCAAAGGTGCAGTGCGGGGTACGCAGCGCAGGAGAGGGCACAGTGCGGGGCACACACTGTTCAAAAAAGGGCGAAGTGCCAGGTACACAGGCGAGAAGAAGGCACAGT
>APFE030931395.1:0-45035 GCA_000404065.3 Pinus taeda | reverse complement strand
AGTGCGGGGGTACGCAGCTCAGTAAAAGGCTCAGTGCGGGAGTACGCTGCGAAACCAAAGGTGCAGTGCAGGGTACGCAGCGTAGGAGAGGGCACAGTGTGGGGCACACGTAGTACAGAAAAGGGCGAAGTGAGAGGTACGCAGGCGAGAAGAAGGCACAGTGCGGGTGTACGCAGTAAGTCAAAAGTAAAGGTGCGGATTTGAAGAAAAGTACGCAGAGCAGAAGAACAACCAGTGCGGATCTGCGCAGTTCAGTCTCAGAAGAGCTGCGGATATATGCAGGCCCCTGTTGGTGAAGTTGTAGTCTTATCTTGAAACAATTGTTGGTTGTCATTTATCTATTGCAGCAGAGTTCTGGGTTTAGATTTCTGGTATTACTTTTCTGTTTACAACATTCTGAAGAGTTGGGTGATTCATTGGTTCATTGTATAAGGAGATTGGGTGATTTTCATGTACTTGATGATTATTTGATGTTTATGGGTCCAGTTTGAAAATTAATGAAACGTGGTCCTTAAAGAAGTAAAAGAGCAAAGGGGGTTGTAGCTCCCTTCTAGGAGAGACTGGAAAATGAGAGAGAGTTGTAGCTCTTTGCAGGTTGCAGCCTGTGTACTGGTAAAGGACTGCACCAGTACAAAATCATTGTAAAAGAAGTTTCTAATTGAAAGAAGATAGAGACATATTGCAGCAGGTGGTTTTCACCCACATTGGGTTTCCACCTTATATCTGGTGTTCTTTGGTGTAACTATCTATTTTCTTGTTTCATTCTCATTATTATATGGTACTGACATACAATTTAATGACCAATATCTAAAGATTAAATTAAGGAAGGCATATTGAAAAGAATTTGATAATACTGATTCACTCCCCCTCTCAGTATTATTTCCAACAAGCATCAAATCCGAAAATGTCTGGTTCATCTTCACATCAAATATGAAATTGTCTCATTCTTCTTCAGATCAAATATGAAATTGTCTTGTTCATCTTCAGAGAGGTCTTGAAACAATTGTCTCGTTCATCTTCAGATAGCTCTTGAAACAATTTTTCAGAATTGTATCAAATTTGCACAAATATATTAATTTTTTTTAATGTATGTTGCTTGATTACCAATTAAAATGTTTAAAACAATACAACACCAGTAAATTTGTATTTCATCTCCATTGCACATAATTCACCTTCCTTCGTATAATGCATAGGGCTCATAGATCTTCTCCACGTGCTTCAATTGCTGTAACATATATTATGTATATGATGTTGATAACCCCACTATCTGCAATATGACTATTAGTTTGTAATGATTCATTTTATGTATTTTTTTTTTATAATTATGGTGAATCAATAATTCTTTAGATTAAATAATGAATCAAATCCTTAAACAAAGAATATATGCAGAAATTATATTCGAAGTGAAACTTACAAGAGTAAATTTTTAACTTTTAAATTCCACTTATATTCATCAAAATTTTGAGTAAGAAACATAGAATATCGTTACAAATTACATGGTTTGGTGAACTAACCACTATGTCCAAAGCCTACCTACAATTCTCCATAGTTTTAACAGTGTCAATTGCTTCAACAATTTTTTTGGGTTTCCTTTGCGATCAATGTGTGGATTACATTTAAAATGTTCAAATATTATTTTTTTAAATTATTGAATTTTTATGGGATTTACCACTGAATAAGCAACTTGATAAACCTTTACGCCATGCTTTCCTACATGTTTGGCCATGGATGCTAAAGTTGTATTCGCAACGATGCCTGCCAATATTTGAAATTTGAATTCAAACAAACAAAATAACACATTTAAGAGAAAAAAGGATAATGGTTTTTTGGGTCGAAGTTTTGAAGACATATATGGAAGATTTGATCTCCCAAGTGAAATAAATAAAGTAGAGAAGCTCCAGAAAAACCAAATAAATATGATTTAAATAATTAAAAAATGTCAAATATAAGTTTGGAACCATCCACTGTCATCTTATATAGATGAAAAACATAATCTAATAAAAAAAAATTAATATGGAAATACTCCAGAAAATATAAAATTAATTACGAAATCCTTTTCCACACTTTTTTAAGAGTTACTCACCAAATCTAGCATAGTATCTGGATTGGCCAAGAAGCAAGATAGTTGACCTTTGCCATAGTGCATAAATATTGGATCAATTATTCTGTAGATAAACCATTCTACAACCTGAATATTTGATTTAGCTCAACAACAATGTGAGAGTAATCCAACATCAGATCCCAAGGTTTCCTCAACTTTCTCAAAGATCAACTTTTGATGAAACCTCGGCATCCATTGATCCATCAGAAAAGGTTGGAATTGCCAGACATGTAACCAAAATCTAAAGCACCCACCATATCTCCATTACAAGGAACTTTGAATCTAAAAATCTACAAGTTTTTTTTCCCAGGTTTCATCATTTCACTGCATCTCTCTTTCTCTAGTTCCCAACTGGTTTTCGCTAGTTCAATGTTGATAGAATCTAAATCATTCTGATAGTTGAGATGTCTCAGGAGCACCAAACACATGGATCCACTAAAAATCTAGCCGCATGATCTGCATCAGTTTTATCCTTTGAGAGATTTGGATAGGTGTTACCCTGGTAGAAATAGTGCCAAATGTAAAACAATGCCTTTACATTGCCAATTATGAAGGCAAGATGATCTATACCCATACAGTTTAGGGAAAAATCACCCAAAACCACAAATTTACAGTAGTTTAAATTATTAAATTATTATGTTTTTGTAATTCAAAGTTTAAATAAAATAATTACAAATCTATTTACTCTCTTTGAAAATAAAAAGCAACTTTTCATTCAAATAATATTATTTTAATTTTCAATTAATTGAAATTTCCTTGGATGCGGGTGCAAACCAACGTGAATAGGATGATGGGATGGGTGTGTAGGGGAGGCCACCTGCCTGCCATGCACAGAGGTGACTTGGAAGACAGTGGCGAAGGACATCCCCAGAAGGCGATGATAAATGTAAGGGGACGGGAGCCAAGGAGCATTCACGCTCTGACCTCCTTTGGCTACATCACAGATCTCGGCTCCGCAGCACAATTGAATGCCTCTTTAATGGAGGGCCACCTTTGAGGTAGAGGTTGGGGTTTTATAAACAGAGGTAGCCCAGGATCACCATGTTCACTTGGGCATGGTTTGGGGTTCTCATGCCATCGCTGGTGCTGACAAATTCTGTCCCGGTTTTGATTTACTCCACCTTGGGTATGATTGCCCAACTTGTTTATGTCCCTCCTGGTCTTTTGCATTTCAATTCAGCTCTGGATTGTGCTGTTAACATGGTCAGGACTCGCCAACGGATGTTGAGTCGTCGTGACACCAGTCGTGGAGGGTCATCGCACCCCTCAACCGAGGTGGAAACCCATTCCCACTGTCACTGCCCTCACTGTCACTGTCACTACCATTGTGCTCATTTGGGGGGGTGCAAGCACTCTCAAGCACAACCAATATATGGAGGCTAGCTCACCTATGTCTTCGTCTGCACCTTACTTCGGCTCAGCTATATTTACCTTTAACAACCCCCTTAATTGCCCAAGGATTAATGCCCACTTCTTTGTTCTCTTCATTAATGAAGCCCAGGACGAGGGTAGAACCAGTGCTCCTCCAGAATTCGCTGCCCCGGTGAACATAGCCAAAACATCTGAATTTCCCATAGCGAACAAGGGGATGGGAATGGAATTTCCAGACCTTTAGTTGGAGAAGACCCAAAAGCAACCAGAAGCAACCAAGGAAAAAGAGGGCCAAGCTCAGGAAGAGGAAGAATATGGATGGTGCCCAATTAAGGAGGAGGCGCTGGAGGACTAGCTCGCTGCCAGGTCTAAGGTTCTATGGCTCAGGTGGGATTCGGGTTCTTTCCTTTTTGGTTATGTCCATCTATCCAATTGTCTCTGGCATGTCTTCGTGTTGAATATCTTTATGTTAATGTGTCAATGCAGCAAAATGGCAACGCTGAGGCGTATGGTCAGTTACAGTTTCATTTGGGTGTCAGTTTTGTGGTCGAGCATAGTCTTGCATGGGTGTCAATTTTGTCCTCCCCTACGTGGGAATGACTTTACTGGTTTCAATCGCCCTTGTGAGGGCATGAACAGGTCAACCCTCTTTTTTGCTACATTTGGTTGATCCAGAATGCCATTTTTTCAGGAAGATGGATCTTTCAGACAACTTGATTGAAAATGTACTCTGGTTTTTGTATATAATAGAATAGTTTAATCGAGAAAAAAAAAATTGAAATTTATTTTATTTTAATTGATATAAAATTGTTTTTGGCTATTTATATGTATTTTTCAAAGTTATTTGTAATTTTAGATTAAAAATAAAATAATTATTGTGCCCATGGGGTAGATCTAGGGTAAAAACGTAAACTTGTAAACTTAAATGTAACTGTAAACATAAATGTAAATGTAAATGCTAATATTTAACACTTACCATTGTTAATCTAATGTGAGCCCTATTTAAAAATCAATTTAATTATCATTATGTATAAACACAGCATCAATTTAAAATATAAAGAGGTTTACGAATAGTAAAAAAAGAAGGTATTGTAAATAAATAAAAATATAAATAAACCAAAAGTACGGTAAATAAATAAGATTTTTTTTTATATTTACTCCAAAGATATGGTAAATAATTTTTTTTAAAATAAACTAGAGGTGTGGTAAATAAATAAAACATCTTGTTAAATTTACACCATTAAACTCTTTGTATTTATGAAAACTCAAAAAATAGGTTTTATTTAGGTGAAGCCTATGGGCAAAATACCATGGGCCAAATTATTATTAGCACCATTCAAAAAGTACTATTAATCGTCATCCATCATAATAATAATATATCATAATATTGATATTATTAAATATAATAACTTTGTTTTAATCCAATATTAAATTTGTTATATTATAAGATATATTAATATATCATGATATATATTAACTCTATATATGTGGGATGTAAGAACAAAGACATAAAGTTCTAGATTTGGAGAGATAGGGGGAGTGACAAGGGAGAGATGTAGACAATTGGGGAGAGAAGGAGAGAGGGAGGGATATAGTAATAGAGTTGGAGGCTGAAGAGTAAGAGAGAGAGAAACAGAGGAAGGAAGAGAGAGAGGATGTGGGAGAGTGGAGTGATGGAGGGAAAGAGAGAGGGAGTTGGAGGGGGAGAGAGAGAGAGAGAGGTAATAAGAAATAAATATAGAGAGAAAGGTGGAGAGAGAGAGAAGGAGAGAGGAAAGAAGTAGGGAAGAAATATTGAAATGAGGGAGAGAGAGAGAGAGAGAGAGAGAAGGAGCGAGGGATAAGTATATAGATTGAAGAAATAAAGTGTCTGTTTTGGTGGTGATATAGAGAGGTAAATGGAGATAGAGATATATATGGAAAGTGAAGAGAGGAAAGAAGAGAGAGATGGAGAGAGAGAGGGAGGGACAAAGAGATCGATAAATATGAAGTGAAATACCATGTGTGTTTGGGGGGTTGAGATGGAGTGGAAAATAAGAAGATATAGGGATATATATATATATTATATAATATATATATTAATATATAAATATATATATATATATAATATATATATATATATATATATATGTGGGGATGGGGGGAGGGAGGGAAGAATATCTCTTGCACTAGATACATTGATTTCAGTGTAGATGGTGTTTTTTAATGCCAATTTGATTTCTTGCACTAGATCCATTGATTTTAGTATAGATGTTGATTTCTAATGATATTTGATTACTTTCATTAGGTGCATTAATTTCAATGTAGATGATTTCTAATCCTATTTGATTGCTTGCACTAAATGAATTGATTTCAATGTAGATAGTGATTTGTATTCCTATTTGATGGCTTTCACTAGATGAATTGATTTTAGTGTAAGCACAAAACATTATTGACAATGTACATTGATTTTTGTAATATAATAATTCAACCTATTAATATTGGAGAGGAGAGACAAGGAATGATGTTAGCTACAATCGATTGAGCTAAAGATTTAAATGGTTTATGCTTTAAGCAATCCTTTTCATATAATCGATATGAAAATATGAAAATCAATATGGAAAGATGACAAAAGTAATAAGGGTGACAATAAGAATAATAGAAGAAAATAGCTTTAGATTAACTACAATGAAGACTATTTGTAATTGACTATATTCTTATTATTCACATTTTCTATTATTCAACATTATTACATTCTCCCTTTACATTCAAAATTTATATTCATCTTTTTTCATCATTAAAGTTATTATCATCACAAAAAACTAAGGAACTAAGAAAATTTAAAATTAAAATATAAAGATTATTTTGAGTCATATTAGCATATTTAAAATGATTATATTAATATTAGATGAATTTACATATTATTGATCAAATTAATCATATGTTTGTTATATTTTCTTTGGTTGCACATGACTGAAACCAACCTAGGTCCATCTTAACTCTGGATCTATCAAGCACCAAGAAGGATCAAATCTCTCGAGGTACGAACCTTTCCTCAAGTTTTGCAGTCAAAAAAGAGGTTTTCACCTCAAGAGATGTGATATCTCTTGTCTTTTGATAGATCCAGACTTAAGATGGAACTAGGCTGGATTTATTTTAAAATTGAGGAAATTACAAATATTTTTGAAAGATAGTTTTCATTAAAATAATTATTCTTTACTTTCAATTACATAAATTGATATAAAACTAGCTTGGATCTATCTTAATTTTAGATCTTAATTTTGGATTTACCAAGGGCAAAGGGGGTCAAATCTCTTTTCACTTTAAAAAAAGTTTGTATATGAAGAGATTTTATGC
The DNA here is from genome assembly GCA_000404065.3 of Pinus taeda. Classification (NCBI taxonomy): domain Eukaryota; kingdom Viridiplantae; phylum Streptophyta; class Pinopsida; order Pinales; family Pinaceae; genus Pinus; species Pinus taeda. Next base: position 38,227 of record APFE030931395.1, on the reverse strand, counting down.
CTTTGACACTTGGTAAATTAGGAGTAATGTGATTGAATTATTAATTATAATTATAATGATTAATTTATATTTCAGTTTACTTATTTATATTTTTATAATTTACCCCAACTTTATTTTGCTTAACATTTTTCACATTAAATTTTATTTTACGAAGTTTTCTCAAATTAGATGTTAAAATTGATTTTCAAATAAAATAAATTGGAAATAATTTTTAATATTAAAAGTCTTTTTTTCCCCCATGGTGTAGATTAGTTGATGATAGAATGGGTTTTTGAGGCATTCCTTATGATGTTATTGGTTTAGATTGATTAGCTTAGGTCCACCATGTGAGGGAAGTGGGTAATCTGGAGGTGATTGTGGTAATGGATAGAATTTGTCCTTAACTAAAAACATGCTTATAGTTGTCTATTCTCCATACCAAAAATACAATATAAAATATTATATTTTTAATTTATTGAATTAATTATTTTATCAAAATTAGATTTTACTAAAACCACATGATTATATTGGAAATACTTTAGGTGATGGAAATAGAGGAAACTAATTTTCTTGTAAGAATTTTCTAAAGTTTATCTCCACTCAAACATTCTCATAGAAAAAAATTCTTGACCCCACCCATCAAGCAAGCCACGCAATGTCACCTTGGTGGCCTTCTCTCTTTAGACTACAAGAGGGATATCCTTATATAGGGAGGAATCCTTAAATATCGAGTTAAGCTAGGTCATGGAGTAATGAAAGGAAGTTCCTTAATGAAGACTAATGATTTGATACTACTCACTCTCAAAGTAAAAGATCAGGGATAAGTGTGCGAATAGTCAAACAAACCATGAATTATTAACAAATTTTGAATGGTTTTAATTACACAAATATGCTTATTCATGCAACCAAATCATACTTGAAAAATGAAAGATAAAGCTTGCTCAGTTAACCATATAACATGAGATGCTAGTGAAGCATATATACAATGGCACAATAAAAATATAAAATGAATCATAAATTGTCGATACAAGTAAGGCATTAGATCGTCCATTCATCATATTCATGAGCATTGGAGATTGAGAGTTCGTTATCATCCTCAAGAGACCATTCCACAATTAGGAGATCATACACCAACAATATTAACTATGTTTGGGACAACAAAGAGTTATGTGTTTGTGATGACAAATAAAGGAAATATTCAAACTTGTTGTTGTTACTAAGGACAATGAAGACAACAAATTTGAATGTGGACTACTTACATTTTTGTAAGATTCAAATGTCATCCATTTATCATCATGAAAGTTGCATGAAGGAAATTTGGTAGTGATACTAAGTGAACATTCTTTGATCAAAGTTCATACCCTCTCCTTAGAACTACCACTTTTCAAGACGAAGAAGAAATGTGAAATATATGTGCAACCAACAAAATAAGTTCGAAAGCTTGTTGCAACATATATAAGTGGTCATTTCGTGTTGCAAAAAGAGGTGTTGGCCCACTCCCCTTTTCGATAATTTGTCAACCTTTCCATTCGATTCCTTGTGAATATGATAAAATTATATGACCCTAAAGATTCCAATAAGCTCCATAATTTTAATCATCCTTTGATCCAATAAAGAAGTGTACAAGGAAGTATAACCTTTCACCCAATCTAAAACAACCTTTGAATCCCCTATGACTTGTAAGTTTAGATTATTGAAGTGACACAATTAAAATGACTAACATAAACGACTAATTCATATTATTGTACTTTTTGTTACGTAGCCATATTTTTTTCCTCGACTAAATTAGTTATTTATGTTAGTCATTTTTAGTAGTATTACTTATTAGCTAGTCGTATATTTTAACTAGTGACTAAAAGAGTCATTTATGTTAGTCGTTTTTAGTTGGGTCTATTAATTTTGCTAATTTTTGGTAATATTTCACTTGGAAACATTGTGGTGACTAACATTTTTAGTCACCTAGTCACTAATTTCACCATTTTCTACTATTGAAATGATATTTCTATAACTTGAAGAGGAAGGAGAAATCATATTGGAACCTGAAGTAGTCATGGAAATAAGAACTTGACAACTATGAAATCGATCAACTTCAGAGTATCTCATCAAGTGGAAGAACTTACCTGCTGAATATTCCACATGGGAGGATGAGAATTTTATACAAAAGCATCCAAAACTACTCAAGCATTGATTAGAACACATTTTTGAAGGAGAGGGGCATGTTAGATCCCTATAATACTAGTGTAGCCCGTTATTATTATTGTTGTGCCCATGTAGTCCTCATATTGTTATTATTGTACCCCATAGAAGCCCACTATTATTATTGTTGTACCCTTACATTATTACTATTATGTAGGATCTGATTATATTGTGACCCCTTAGACTCTAATATCTAGAAAGGGGGTTTTGTCATTTGAATCATCCAATATTCATTCATATATGTAATATAAAGGAGGTTTCCCCCTCGAAGAGGATTATTTTAAAGTTTTTGATCTATCTATTTGTCAGATGGTTGCATAACACTTTAGTTATGATTCCTCCTATTGAAAGGAAGTGGCGAATAGGGTTATACCACTTATAATTCCCACTATAAAAGTTATAAGGGGTGAAAAGATTCTTCTTAAAATATTTGACAAGAGAAAGAAGTTGAAGGAGGGAGAGGGTTATTATGTAACCCAAAGGAAAACTCACCAAAAGAGTATGCCCTTGTGGTTAGGTCATAAGACAAATAATCAGGAAGAATTGTATGGATTAGTGCGAGAAGTCACTCTAGGCAAAATCTTACAGGTCACCAACATCAAAATTGTAGGGGATTCTCTTGTAATCATCTAACACTTATATAAATGAACCTAGTCTAAGGATAAAAATATTGAAAATTTAGTGAAAAGAGTAAAAGGATTGTGGAAGAAATCATGTGGAAACGATACTTCCATGTTTTGACAAGTCGAAATAATGAAGTTGATCAATGTGCCAACACATCCTATCAACTCCAGACTAGACAATTAGATCTGAATAGAGATATAAAACGATTGACTCTCCTATAGTCTTCATGAATTATTCAATTGTAATGAATGATACCAAAGAACTTATAATCATGGATACAAATTCCTATGAAAACACCAATAGATTTATATATAACTGGTGGAATAAATTTTTTTTCTTGAGGATAGTTAAAAATGGAGGAGTGGGCTTCATAGATTTCATGGTCACCTACATTTTCTAGATGGTCACACAAAGGATATTATATTAACCTCACTAGAAACATACACTACACAGGATTCATAGTAATCTCATCTCAAGCCTCATACACATAAAATTAATCACATATCATATGTAGGAATTAATGAAGAATTATGGTTGGCCCTGGTGAGGTGCATGTGGGACAAGGAAAACATTATGTATGCTATTGAAGGCTCTACCCCACACCTATATTTATCTTTCCATTATGGAGCTTCACTGCAAGTGGAAATGTAGAGTGCTCTACAAGAGAATTTGACAAGTGCCATTGTTGTCACTGGTTCGTTAGATAAATTCTCCCACGTTTAATTTCCTTCTTATTTGTTTGTAATGCTACACATATAATTAGAGCCCATATTCTATAAGAGAAAGGGTGGATGTTAACAAGTGAAGAAGGGAGGCCATAAATAGGCTCTCTATGCTCTAAACTGGATTTTGAAAGGGGGCTATGAAGGCCATTGCATAGAAGGGAAGGTGACAATGTAGGTGGGAAAGCACATGGATAAACCTCCTAAGTATTATGTGAAAACAATGTATTAACTAGGCATTGAATCCCTTTTCCAACACAAGAAGAGTGGCGTGGCATAGGAGACACTGCCATCCCAAAGGTGGCTGCCAATCATGATTGAAAGGGAGGAAACAGTTCAACAACAGGAGAGTGAGAATGCCCTGTGAGTTACATCAATCCAACAATTCCCTCTCAGACAATCAAGGATAACCATGTGGTTAGGTGAAGACAACAATTATAATTACACGAGCAAACCCAAGTGCACAAACTGCAAATTTTAGGGGAAAGGAACACAATTACTAGTATAATTGGTTATTGTGCAATTAGATATCGAAGTCCTTATTATGAAGCAATAAGAGAAAACGTCAACAATAATTAATCTCATGGAGAAAATCCAATTATTAAGGAGGAATATGAAAGCCAATTTTTTGTGGGACCCATTGTGATTAGTTGGATTTCCAACTAACCCTGGTTATAATTTGGGTATATGATCTTCACTTGGTCTGCATGATACATCATTATAAATATCTAGTCGGGGGAAAGAAAAATTTCATGGAAATTCCCAACCATATAGGCTACGTGCTTGGCTTGTTTTCCAAAAAACATTATTTAGAGCTTCAAAAAGGCTTAGGATGTTCAGAACCTGAAAAACTATCAAAAATAGAATGTTGTGCTATAATTAAGGAAACGGAAAGGAAACATTGTTGGAGGTCCAAGTGGAATATGCGGGTGGCCATGAGTATCCACTTGGATCTATCCTCTTCCATGAGCAAGAAATGGTCTCCATTGTGTTGAGTGCCTCCATGAAATTAGAGAAATTTTGAGGTCTAAAATGGGCCTCCTAAGGAATATTATAAAATAATAATGGAAATAATAAAATAAGATTAGATTATATCATCAAATTTTGGAGGGAAAAAACGAAAAACTACTTTTTCAACTCATATTTTCAACTTATCTCCCTACAAGTTTACTCAAATTTCGATTAGGAGCACTCATAGGAAGCATAATTTAATTCCCCATCCAAGGAGTTCCCATGTTGCATACGTTTGATGAACCCTACTACAAAAACAATGATAAATACATGAAAAAATGTGATTACGATAATTTTTTTCATGTATTTCTCATTTTCCTATAACAGGAACCATCGACAGTATGAAAGACTACTACTCCTTGGATCAGGAATTAAATTTTTCATCTAACGAGTGCTCTCACTCAAGCTTTGAGTAAAACTGTAGGTAGATAAGTTGAAAAAGTAGTATTTTTATTTTTTTACTTTTTTACTCCAAAAATGGTGAATCATTCCCCATGGTTGACATAATCATCTTGAATCTTATTGGTTCTTATAAATTTGATTTTGGTTGTACATTTTTGTTTTGAGGCCCATTTTAGAGCTTAGAATTCCTCTAATGGATGGGGAAACTTCTGTTGAACTTGGTCCTTGATGAGTAACTTGCCTTGGTGTAGGAGCTTTCCAGCTTTGACAACCCTATACAATTGGATGCTCTATTGGTGAATGTTCTTTATTTGTGTTTCCATGGTCCAATCAGTTGTGGCTTGTTCAAGGGAATATGATTTGACATTTATTGGTGTTAGCTACTTAGCGATGTATGATGTGTCCAACGATGGTGGAAATTATGGTCGAAGTTGGTCCACAATGAATACTAGGTGCAAGGCAAGGAATGGCGGTATACTGAGCTTGAAGGAATTATCTTCCACAACCTTGGTGATGGTGTAAGGGCCATATCATTGTGGTCAAATTTTTTTATGGCCTTTTCCAAGGCGTTATTTCTAAAAATGCAACCAAACTTTGTCACCCACCTAAAACTTATGTGGCACCCAATATTGATCATGTCATTGTTTGTGCATGGAATTAGCTTTATCCAATATGTCACGAATCTATGAGCAAATGTATTGAATGTGCTCAATAAACCTAGTGGCTTTATTAGCTTCCAACTAAACATGTGCATATCTTTCTTGTGTAGTGGAAAGAGGCAATGCGACATCAATGGTACATAATGGTTTAAATCCCAGGACCACTTCAAAGGGGTGTTGTATAGGTAAATCCCCTTTGCAAACAGAGGCGATCCCACTAGCCTAAATGAGGTCTAGCAACAATCGAACAATGATAACACACAGGTTCCTAATTGCAAAGTAAAGGCCGATGATGAGGTCCTATCTCGAATCCAATGCTAGTATTCGTAAAAGAGTCTTCGCTCCCGTTCTTTCACTTCAGCTGGTCACAATCCTCACGATCCTCGTGAAAAGACACCTGCACATGCAAAGAACAAGACAAATACAAGCATAAAATCCAAGAAATGCAGCTATGTATCAGTTAGAAAGGATACAACTCAAACATCATTATAAAGATGCATGAGTGGAACCATAATGATAGTCGTGTATTATCATTGATAAACAAAAGAGAATACAACCAAGTTTTGACATCAAATCCTCCTTTGGTTGGGTGATCAGCAACACATGCCTTGCAAAACTTGTAGGGGATGGGGAAGAAGCCTCTCTCTCCTTGATTACTTGGACATGGATCTCCTCCTTAAAGATATAGCCTTATGGGAATGAACAAGGCCTCTTGTAACATGAGCTTAGCAATTCTCAGACTTTGGGACTTAGATTTGGGAGCTTGAAGAGTAGAATTACTAACTAGCTTGTCAAAGGGAAAAGAACAAGCTTATATAGAGGTACGAGGAGTAGATAAGACCATCCACCAGATTCATGGGATTGTCCTTATCATTAGGAAGCTTTCATGAGAGGTGGAGAACTACTTCCCTCCTTGGAAGATTCGAAGCCCAACTGAACTAACTCAAACTGGAATCAATTCATGGATAGGTTAGAAGGAACCTTCGGAAGTTTATTTGTTAAAAACATTACCCAACTGGTTTGGAGCTAGTGCGACTCTAACACAGAGCACCAGCTGGTGCACCCTCTTTGGGGGATTTCCCCCATTGGTGTGAGTGATACACTGTGGAACAACACCAATGGAAAAAGGGCTATATTTATGGGTCTTTTGTAGAAGGTGTCTTCAGGGCATATGAAGTACATACTCAAGGGGATACAATGTAGGTGTTTTCAAGTTATGTCACTTCTCACAGGTCCTGGAATAGGTCCTCCAATGTACGGGAGAAGGGGTGACAGGGACAGTGACAAAATAATGTGTAACAGATGCCCCCTAAAGCATGAAGCCCGAGAGAGAGAGGGGTGAAATGCTTTACAAGGACATGGTCGACTGAAAACACAGCCATTGGAGAACCTGCATGAAATACAACTGATATCTCAAATACATGATGTACATGGTATGGGGGCAGCCATCCATATCAGAGTACATAAAAATATGGATCCAAGGTATGGATGCAGCCATCCAGCGAGGATCGATGAATAGACTCGGGCATGGTCACAGCCATCCAGTGAATGAGTCATGTAGTGATTATAATAATCCACAAAATGCAACCTGGATCTCAACAGACAAAATCCAGGGTCTTGCGCTCCATCTCGACCCGAACAAAGTACAAGTTCAAGCATGCGAATATGGGAGTCAAAGTCGAACATGTGAGAACATTGTCTGATTACCAGTCAATGATGAAAACTGTTAACAGATGCGAGAGGTACCACCAATAATGACAATGGTCCTCAAGGTACTATAGGTACAGTCCATGGCGTGTGAATCAGTGAGTCGGTGTCAAACACCCGTAGAATCATCTGATCAGAGGCCAATGCTGAAAACCTCACGTCAAACACAAAGAACCTGCCATTGAGGCATGCAGGCTCCAAGGTACCTGAAGGGAGTCTCTAAGTTAATCTTCCTGGATAACGAGCTGAAGTCGACAGGAAGTGACCTTGATCGAAGGTGGGCCATAATGTTTCCCACATCATCGACAGGAGACAGAGAAGGATAAAATGTTTTGTGTGAGGTATCAGAGTGAGGTTAAGTATTTTACAGAGGTCAACTTCTATTAAACATATCGGCGGCATCACAGTGGACTTGGAAGTATTTGACAGCAAATGATCAGGGGTCATGGTGACAAGACGATGAGTAGATGAATGGTCAAACATGATAACCCAAACCCACGGAGGCAAGTGTCACACAAGATGAGATGTCCCCACCCAGACACGAATGCAGACAAGTGCCATGTTCAAGAGCGAAATACTGCTGACACGACGATAACTGTGGTTCCTTTATTCCCCCACCATTTCTGGCGAGTACCTCGGTTATTTTTGGATGACAAGCTTGACGGGGATAACATATTCTTGGGAGGCATCATTTCGACGGAATCCGATGTCATTATGTTTTAACGATCCTGACAAAGGAAGAACTCGGCACCTTTTCATGTTTAGAGAGTTTGAAAAGACAACGAAAAGGAAACTCCAGGGGTGTCCTTTTTTGTAAAGTTCTGTCTCTCGAGCCTGAAAAAGTATAAAACAATGCTCGAAAGAATCGCCCGATCATTACGACCGAGGAGTACTTTTCATGAGTAGTGATTCTGATCTGAAAAAGTAAAAAGCGATCAAAACCACATTGCTTCGTGACCATTAACGAACCAGAAATGACAAGGGTCCGACAATCTTTTCGTTTTTAAACGGCCGGAAAAGGGTTTAAAGACTACTGACTCTCATTTCTGTTTAACGAGTCGAGAGGGCAAACTCGGCATTCTTTTCATGTTTAGAGAGTCAGGAAAGAGCAAAACATGAATCCACAATGAATTTTTCGTGTATTTACCAAGTCCGAAAAAGTATAAAATACAACTCGTTTCACCGCCAAAGCCACATAAACACCTGTCATTGCATAAGAAATCGGCGTAAAATCCATTTTCGACATAAATATTCATAAAAATATCCATAAAATGACTTTTAAAACCTATTTAGGGGTAAAAAAGTTATAAAATGGTAAATTAAAAAATTACTTTTCACTTTTTACCTTTGGAGAACGACATTAGGGTTTTTTGGAGTGCGACCTTCAGTTGGCGATTGCAACAAATCCAGTGGACCATTTGGAGCACCGTCAGTGTCAGGTAAGAAGTCTTGTCCTTAGCTCCATTTCTATCTATTTAGAATTTGTTTTAAGTTGCATTTTCATCCCCTATAGAAAGAATTTTAAATTTATGGGTTGCGCCCATTGGCGCGGGTTTCAGGCTTAGACCCGTGCCAATGGGGCAACTTTCCTATAGGGCACGCGCCCATGGGCACGACTGTTTTGGGAACAGTCGCGCCAATGTCCGTGTAGATTTTGGGGCAAATTTTTAACAAATTTAAACCTTTTAACCTACAATTTCAAGCTATTTAAGAATCTAATTCATTGTTTTGGCTTGTGTTTGCAGGGAAATACACAAAGATGGTGATTGTGTGGAAAGAACGGGAACATGGCCAAGTAGACCCATTGGCCTTAGTAGATGAGGACTGCATGGAGGTGCTTAGAGCATGTCGGCTCAAGAAATTTTTCATGCTATCCTATTTGCGAGCTCAACCAGAGCTTTTATAGTATTTGGTGGACTTGTGGGACGTATAGGAACAGGTGTTCTGAATATGGGACCAAGTATTGTAGTTAGACGTATCTGATGTCTACTTCCTCACTGGATTGTCACGATGGGGGCTGGTACCTTGATTGACTGGTAGCAGACCATCTAGAGAGAAGATGGAGGAGGTGAAGGCCTGAGTTTGCCTAGGTGCCAGATACGGGCAGGGTAGCTTGAAGGTGGATATCCCCACCGTTCCAGACTTGACCCTGAGAGCATTGCAGTTTACCATCACACGAGCTGTGGGACAGAAGCGCCCCACGAAGCTACAAAGAACCACTTGATCCTGGCAATAGAGTGTTTGAGTCCGACGATCTTCAACTGGGCGTTAGCAGTGACGACCAATATGAAGAGGCAACTGACCAAAGCCAAGCAGGGCAAGCAGCAATAGTTCGGATATGGCTCCATCTTGGTGACGTTCTTCTTGGAACTTGTGCCAAGCTTCCAGGGCTAAGGGGCCTTTGTTCCAGACCCAGCACCTCGAGAGCCGAGGATGGCTCGATGGGCGGCACTGATGCCGAGGGGTGATGGCAGTCAGCAGATGTCTTTTATACTTGAGCTTTTCGGGTGGCTTCGCTGCCAACTGATTGTGGTGGAGGACTGGCTGTATGTGGGGACAGAGTTCACCGGAGATCTTGACCTTCCCCTGCTGGAGGGAGAGGACTGGGATGAGGAGATTGGTATGACCTCATTTTTTGATTTTGTGCTTTTATGATTTTCTTTGTTAGTACATGCTTGTCCTAATGACCTTTATATGCATATGCAGACGTCGGTCTAGAGCATCCAGCTGGCATGTCTCCCATTACGAGGAGACACCTAGTAGTAGCAGAAGTAGGAGCGGATCCTCAAGAGGAGGGTGGTGATAGAGGGGCGCTCATCCAGAACCTCGAGGCTATCACTCGAGGGATCCTAGATTATGCTCAGCTAGCGGATGTCCTGCTAGCGTACCAGAGGCACACAATATCGGTGTCAACTCGCATCCACTGACTACTTAGGCGTTTAGTGCAAGCGGTGACGTGCTACCATGAGCACCACCGAGACTAGATATCTATGCTTTTTCTTTTCATGCATATTTTTTGAGAGACATGTTTTCTCCGGATGTATTCATACAAACATGTATTATTTTTTGATGATGCACGGGGTGCAAACATTTTGGACACACACACACACACACACACACACACATATATATATATACATATGTTTTATGGTTTATTGTACTTTATGCTTCTTGTATTATGGTGAATTACAGGTTATGCAAATGCCTGTCCAACACATAATTAGCTAATGCATCGGTTAACGTATTAGGTCGTCTTGGAATATGTTCATAAGTAATGAAATCAAAATCCCTTTCTAATAACTTAACACGTAAATACAACCTTAAAATCTGATGATCTCTGATGGAATAATGCTCGTTGAGTTGGTGGAAGACAAGCTGAGAGTCTATGTTCACAACCAATGTTCGAATGCCGAGGTTAATCGCCTCGGCTAATAATTCAATCACAGCACTATATTCAGCAACATTGTTCATTGTACAACCTAGACAAACCCCTTGAATGTCTACTAACTCACCATGAGGATCGTAGATCACCCATGCCGCAGATGACAAGTTGCGTGTACTGCGGGAGGCACCATCAATGAAACCAATGTAAGGTGATCCAGACATCTGTCCAAGAAGAAAAAGACACAATAAGCAGCAATCATGTCAACACACCAAGACAAAAATATGAAAACATACACACATAACACACTTGATGAAAGTGCACGTATATACAAAAAGAGAGTGCCTGGACTCATGCATAGTATTTCTTCAGATAAAGCCCATTTCGGGGCTTATCCAGGGGATTGCCTTCATAATCAATAAGCTCGTACGCTCCTTTTTGCGAAACTCTTTTCACAATGTAGGGCTCGTGCCACATAGGCTCGAATTTTCTCGCCCCCAGGTTATCGTTAGCTTGATCATAGAGCAGTACTAAGTCTCCCTCAATGAAAGAGTGGGGGTGAACAGTATTATCGAAGTGAGTTTTCACTCGCTTCTTCTGAGATTCAATAGCTAAGGAGGCTAGATGACGAGTCTCATCCAGTCGCTCTAAGTAAAGAAGACGCTCTTCTATTGGAGTAGTATCAGAGAGAAATTCGACAGCTATCTTAATGAAGGAATCTCACATTCAATAGGAAGGGTAGCCTCCAGTCCGTAAACTAACTGAAAGGGAGTGAAACCGGTGTCATCCTTCACAGAGGTGCGGTAGGCCGACAAAGCAGAGAACAACATCAGATGCCAATTGGACTTATGCATGCCAATAGTTTGTTGAAGCATCGTGACCAAGACCTTGTTCATGGCTTTCACTTGACCATTTGCCTGAGGATAGTATGGGGTCGAACTATCATGCCTTAGGCCCAACCGGGTTGTTAACTCAGTCATCATGTGATTACGGAAATGCTTTCCGTGATTAGTGACGATGGATTGGGGTACTCCGAACTGCGAAATAACATGATTGAACAAAAACTACCCTGCGGTGTGACCGTCTTCAGACAATGTAGGCATTTCCTTGGCCCATTTCGTTAAATAATCAATAACAATGATGATGTACCCATGCCCCCCGGCCGAGCGAGGGTTACAGGTCATATAATCGATGCCCCATTTGGCAAAAGGACCTATGGTTAGAACGGGGTGCAGTGGAGCAGGCGGCGTACGCATCTTCCGTTGGTAAATTTGGCACTCATGACATGAACGGATAGCAAGAATGTAGTCCTTGAAAATGGAGGGCCAAAAGTAGCCAGCACGGAGGACTTTTTGTGGGGTGGCATATCCAGACATGTGACCACCACAAGCACCAGAGTGGCAATCATTCAAAACTCTCTCTGGTTCTTCAAAAGTCAAGCATCGGTGAAGAACAAAATCAACGCTGAGACGGTACAAGGTGTCCCCAACGATGCAATATGGTTAGGCTTGATGTCGGATGCATTGTTGAGCGTCCTTAGAGGTCTCAGGACGGAAGGATGATGTCTGCAATTAGACAATAATATCCTCGTACCAGGGATTGAGGGTGCTAATGAGGAAGAGAGTTTCGTCTGGAATGGAATCCTCTAACTAAGAGGAGGCAGTAGTAGATGGCAGAGAACACAAAAGTTTAGAAAAGACAAGTGATTTCTTAGACTTGGCAGCAGTAAATTCCAAGTCAAACTCTTGGAGGATGACTATCCACTTCGAGTATTTGCCCCCCAGCAACTGGCGTGACAGAATGTAGGTCATAGGGTTGCAATCAGAGATCACTGTCGTGGTACGCAACAAGATGTAATGACAGAAACGTTGAACAATGCAAACAACAGCTAGGGCCAACTTCTCGACATAAGCATATTGAGATTATGTGTCTAAGAAATTGCGGCTAAGGTAATAAATAACATGTTCATTTCCATCATCGTCATCCTGAACCAGAACCATGATGATGGTGGTATCAGTAGCCGTCAGATACAACGTGTAATCGCGATGATAATTCGAAGGTTGCAACAAAGTTCCCTCTGAAACAAAGGGGCGGAAACCAAAAGAGTTTTAAGATATGCAAAATACTCTTGAGCTATGGCATCCCATCGAAATGGTGTTCCGTGCTTGAGTAACCGCGTGAAACCCTTTGCCACCTTGGCATAATTCGGAATGAATCATCATAAAAAGTTTGCTTTACCCTGCAAACTCTGTAGTTTCCGCAAAGAAGCAGGGGGAGGAAGATTCAAAATGGCTTCGACTTTAAGAGGATCCAAGCAAATGCCCTCCCAGGAGATGATAATCCCGAGAAGTCGACCAGATTCTACGCAGAAGACACATTTATGCGGATTAAGTCGAATATTGTAGTGTCGACAGTGGAGAAAAATTTCGCGGAGATGCGATAGATGGTCTTGGCGTTTAGCTGAATGAGCAGGGAGGTCATCCAGATAAGGCTGTACGATGTGCCGGATATCATGAAAGGCATAAGACATCGCACATTAAAAAGTGGCACCGACATTCTTGATATTGAAAGGGAGCTTTTTATAAGCGAAAGTACCCCACGGACAGATAAAGGCCATCTTGTGTTGATGAGTAGGTGCGATATTAATCTGGTTGTAACTAGAAAAGTCATCCATAAACGAACATATCTCACTCCCAGCACACTCATCAATGAGCTGGTCAATGAAAGGTGTGGGGTAGTTATCTTTTGGGTAGGCTCAGTTAATATCGCGCTAATCGACACAAATGCGAATAGTACCCTGCTTTTTATCCACAGGGACAATGTTAGAGACCCAATATGTGAGTGGGATAGGGTAAATGAAACCAACATTAAGAAGCTTTTCAACTTCTGCTTTGATAGTTGCAGCCTTGTGGGGGTGCACAGGGCGTAAACACTAACGAATAGGTTTAGCCCCAGGATATGTAGGTATCTCATGCACTACGATGTTTGGATCAATGCCAGACATCTCTTCATAAGACCATGCAAAGACGTCACAGAACTTGCGAAAAAGAGCTATATAGATTTGAATTTCCTGAGGAGTGCAAGTGACTCCTATGTAGATGTGCTTGAAAATCCCTGGTTTGACAGAGATGTCGATATGTTGGGTCTGCGTAATGTTCCCCAAATTCCCTTCAAATGATACTTGATAGACCTAAATAGGTGTTTGAAGAGGTTGTGAAGGGAGACACGGACCAAAACGCTTGAGACAAGCCAAGGTTTCCTAAAGGGTTGGGAGAAACAAGGAATGGTGATGAAGATTGAACAACGGAGGTTCCTCGAGAGACATGGTCTCTATGTTGGTTTCGTCAGAAGGAAACATTTCCTTTAATGGATCCAAGGAGGCACATTCTCTAAGCTAAGGGGAATAGTCGTATGAGTCTAAAGTAATCGGCAATCGTTGAAGGATACCATAGGGACGAGATTCTCTCCCATCAAAGGCTTCCAGCGTCATGGGAGACTAGCTTAAAGTCAGAGACTCGATCACTTTCCAACAAGCAACAGACATGATGCAAGTTGACGCGCCCTCATCAATAACCATACGATGGATCTTTTTCGAATTTATGATGACTTGTATGAGGAAGGCGATCTGATGAGGCAGCCTTGGGACATGGCTCTCGAGATCAAAGGTGATCAAATCCGAATCTGTCGGGTCGATGCCACCGATGGCCGGTAGTAGGGACTTCCTCTGAGGGGGGCAGCTCTGGAGAACTTCTAAAGCGGACATAGCCGATGGAGCCTGCTCTAAGTCCTCGACTATGCTATAGTGCGGGGTAGCATGAGCATTTGGGTTGTAACATGATTTCCAGAGTACTCCTTTGGGAGGGGGTCAGATGGGCGTCTCAGTATTAGGTATCTCGATGTGGAGCGGACCAGAACTGGATGGAGGAGCGCTTGAGGGGACCTTAGGCTCCTTCCTGGCGAATGACAAATATTCCTTTGTTCGAGTCGTTACACGAATAGGAATGGTTCCAGCAATGAACACTTGGGAACCAAAGGGAGATGAAGACGAAGATGGATCAGTCACCATTTGAGTCTGTTGAGAGGGGAAAGGTTCTTTCAGAACCGTAGGAATCCAAGGAGCGCCTTTCAACAACCGACTAACCTCAGACCGCCTTGGGCAGTCTTTGGTATAGTGATCCTCATCACAGATAAGACAAGGATACTTGGGTTTATGCTTGGCTCCTTCCTCGGGTGGAGGTTTGGAGGAGTCTTGTTTGGGTTGCTCAGACTTATTCTTTTCTTTCCCCTTTTTCTTTCCTTTCGAGGCCTTGTTCGCCATGGTGGACTGAACGACGTTAACCTCGGAAGTACTTCCAGAATTAGAACCACCCTAAGAAGTATTTTCGTTAGAAGCATTCTATTTTTGCTTCCCAGGGTTCGAGGAGGATTTTTTTGATGACGGATTTACAGAGCCAATAACCCCATCAACAGATGGATTTGGTGGAGCTTTGGATGTACCGTGTCTCGGGGCATCAGGAAAATACTCATATAAAGTACCTGACTAAGAATAAACTATGTCAAGGTACTGGGCACGTGCGATAGCTTGCTCTTCAGTCACACAAGCTCCCATAGCAATGTCCCATGCAATCTTGGGGATGAAGGAAGTCGTGAACCAATCGGTGAGGAGTTGATCAGGAATCCAAAACTTGATCAACCGATGATGCCTCCTCCCTTCATGTATATGATCAGAGATGTGGTAGCCATGTCCTACTTAAGAGACATAAGGAGATGTGTTCTCATCTCGTACCGAATGGGTAACTGAAAATGAGTGAGGAATGTCATTGCCAATGAATTGAAATCTTGAAAAGACACACGGGTCAATTCAATGTACCATTTAGCAGCAAATCCAGTGAGAGTCCTTTGGAATAGGCGAATCCGAACTGAATCGTCAAGCCATGAATTGGACGAACACCAAAGGTGGTAAGTCATTATATGGGCTTGAGGATCCTCTCCAGCTTTTCCATCATATTTGGGACAGTCATCGGGTATCTTGGTTGGAACTGGCAGCCATTGTGGATTATGCAAGATAGGATCATTGGTTAATTTCGACACATCGAACAGTTCCAACGTTGCTAAGAATGGTAGCTGAGGGTTTAAGGACATCTACGATTGTGGATATGAGGTAGGGCTAGAGTTCCACCCAGTTGCTGGTTGCCCCCATTGACCTTGTCCGGACGACCTGTGTCCATAAGGGTTATATCCATAACCAGACGGTTGATTCTAGATCTGCCCCACAGCGCCCCATTGGTTACCATACTGACCTGTAGGAGAAACATTTGGTTGCTGGTAATTTTGATAAGGGGTGACCTGCGGCTATTGATGATTCTGATACGGGGCAAATTGAGTTCGCCCCTGGGGTTGATGGTATCCATATGGTTGCTAGGCTCCATATTGAGCCTGGGAACCAGGCTGCGTTTGGTAAGAAAGTTGGGATTGAAACCTACCTTGCGGTTGGAGACCAGTTTGAGTCTGGGGCTGATAACCGGCTTGAGCTTGAGAAGCAATGACCATCTGCATGCTCGGTTGAGCACGCCTAGAGAGATGTCCTTGGGAAGACTAAGGTTGGGCCATCTGGCCTGAAGGTTGTCCTAGTTGGTTTTGGGATGGACCTACTTGCCCAGAAGGTTGAGCTTGCTGGGTGTTCGGTTGTCCTTGTGTAATCGAGGTTTGTCCTTGTGGACTAGATGGATGACTAGGCTGAGCAGTGGGTTGGCCTTGCTACATGTAAGGCTGAACACCCTACCCAGAAGGGTATCCTTGCTGGTTCCTAGGTTGTCCTTGTTTTACGTAAGGTTGTCCCGGATTCCCGTAGGGTTGACCCGAAGGGTATCCCTACTGGACTGTAGGTTGTCCTTGTTGAGCATAAGGTTGTCCCGGGTTTCCAGAAGGTTGCCCAAGATAGGTAAAAGACAGGCCACTATAGGTCGAAGGTTGTCCTTGAGAGGGTTATCCTTGCGAGCCTCCAGGTTGCCCTGGATAGGTTTGGCCATAATACTGGTGCCCATAATTACGCTGCGTGTAGGATGGCTGACCTTGGTATGATGGTCCTTGGTTCGGTTGCCCTTGATCTAGACGAAATTGGCCACCACCATAACCAGTGGTACCCCAAGCGACATTCAACGGAATGGAAGCCTTAATAGCGGGCTAAGCTGGCAAGGAGGTATACAAATGATGACCTATAGGGTCATAATAAGGGCCTTGCACGCCTAGATTTTGGACAACATCCAAATATTGAGAATATGCCCCCCTGCTGGAATGGCACCAGAAGAAGGTGGGGCACTGATTGCAGGATGAACAACTCTGGCAGCATATTGCGACTGACCACTATGTACTGGACTGCAGGATGGGCCAGCAAGAGTAGTTACGATGGAAGATGTCGTAACAACACTAGCAACCAGAGTCGAAGGTGCGACACAAACGGTCGGATTGGTCAGAACTGACGTGACAACCGTATTGTGAACTTGGGAAACAAAAGATCTCGTAGTGGGAATGATGGTATGATCCCACATGGTACCAGAAGAGGAGTTCCTAGAGCCCATGGAATCTCTCAGAGATGTGTAGTGCGCAGGCACTATAATACCGAGAGGGGTAACAGTGTAGGGCGTATATATGACCGGGGATGTGGCCAGGATAGGAGTCTCAATACTTGACACAAAAGGTGTTCCACTTGATACAGGAGATGTGTCCTCCATATCAGAGGAAGCCATCGGGGTCGAAACACCAGTAGGAGTAGAGGGATAATCCTCTTCGTAAGGTTCCCAAACAGGGTTCCAAAACAGATCATGAAGCTCGTAGTCTGGAGCACAAGATCTCAATGGTTGGACACTTGGAATAACAGGAAAATTTTCACCACAAACCGGTGTCTCAAGAGCAACAAAAGAAGGAGACCCTTGGTCACTAGGGACAGGGGACAGGATCGATGGATCTGCCAGGATGATCGAATTCAAAAATCCTAGACAGGCTAACGGAGAAATACCCTACTCAAAACTAACGGAAACAAGATCTAACAAGGTAAATGTAATCGTGGTTGAATAAATTTTAAGACATTAGGACACAAGTTGAACTTTTCATGTTTTAAGAGTCGAGAAAAGGAAAAAAGATGACTCTAGTTGCCTTCGAATATTTAGTGAGCTTGAAGTGACAAATGCTCAAGTGAGCCTTTTCTTTTAAGGAATCCGAAAAGGATAAAAAAATGACTACTCTAGAGAAACTAGGCAAGGGGTTTACCAGACAATCCGTAAAACTGCATATACACCTTAGCAATCATATGAAAGCCAAGGACTTTCCGTACGGCAGTCAAACTTCCCGAATGTTGTGCTCGGCACGTTACAAGCTGTAAGGCGGCAAACACGACTTCCTATGGATGAAGTATGATAACCTAGTGGAGTCTCCCCATATATACTCGACGGTACGTGGGAGCACAAGTCTGTACTAGACCACAGTTGAGTCACAAAAGGAGGAATCACCCATCCTCAAGTGAAAACAAAGGTGACTAGGTTTAACAACGCCGAAGCACATCTCTAGCCTAGACCTCTAGAATGTGAGCGTTATGTTACAATGCGTTTTTAGATTCATTCGATTTATTTTAAAGTTGATCTTGAGTTAAGTTTCGGTTTTCATGTCCTACCGTATGTAATCTCTCAAAATCCCTAAATGCAATCTATATGCCAAAAAATGTCATTCCATTCGATGAATGCTAATTACAAGAGAGTTAAAGAGCTTTCATGCAAATGAAACGATCACAAACAAAAAAAGAGTTTCCCTAATGTAGCTAATGCAAATCAATAAACTTTTCTTTAAGATCACTAAATCACTAATCGAAATGAAAAGTCCTAATTTTCATTACCTGATTCAAAGCAAAAGAGATTTTCCTTTTCGATAATGGAAAAATTCACTAAAGAACTTCTGAGAAATAACACAAACCAATTCTTTGCAATACAATTACGTTCAGTTCTTCAAATCACCAATCAAACATCCAAGAAACAAAAAATATCCCGAAGAGAACAATGAGTCGTGTGGTCTTGTCTCAAAGTGAGATGAAGCAGAATTCAAGTGAAGATGAAGCAAATCACCCAAACAACACAACAAAGTGATTCACAACTACCAAACAAGTGTAAGGGAGCAAACAAAAGAGTCGACTGGACCACAAAAATATCAAAACACCTTAGGAAGGCTCGATTCACAAGGCCACTAGATACCCTAGGATTAGAAATGTGAAATCGGTAGAAAGAAGCAAACACCCAAAGGGTAGTGAGCAAAGCCAATCAAATGACACTCCAACACACTCAAGTAGTCTGATAAAGGTACTTAGGACAAGAACAAAGCTCAAAAAGTTCAGAACCAAGGAAACCTCATAATTTTACAGGTCTGGTGTGACTGTCAGGCTGTAACAAACGCCTTTCAGGAATTGGCGTGGGTTGTAAATGTGCAACTTGTGCCAACTGGCATGACTGTCATGCTATAAAATAGTGCCAGCCGAGTTTGCTATGGAAAAATAAAAACAAAAGAGCCAAGGCCAAACCAGCAATACCTAAGTACACCAAGAGGCAAAAAGCAACATAGACATTCAACCCAGAAAGCTAAACAAGCGGGGAAACCAAGGAAATAACCAAGGAAGAAGGCGAGTTCCAAGTCGTTCAGCTTGCAAACCAAACCGGAGATGGACTGAAGTAGTGTTGATCTACTTCGCTAATGCAAAGAAATAGCGTTTTGAATGCTATCTGGCTAGACTTCAGGCTCTGTCTGAAGTTTACAAATCAAACAACAAGACAAGATAAACAAACAAGGCAAAAGCCAACTCCCCAGCAGAGTCGCCAATTTTTTGTATAGGTCTAGCAACAATCGAGCAACGCTAACACGCCGATTCCTAATTGCAAAGTAAATGCTAATGATGAGGGCCTACCTCAAATCCAACACTAGTATTCGTAGAAGAGTCGTCTCTCCCGTTCTTTCGCTTCAGCTAGTCACAGTCCTCACGATCCTCGTGAACAGACACTTGCACATGTAAAGAACAAGACAAATACAAGCATAAAATCCATGAAATGCAACTATGTATCAGTCAGAAAGGATACAACTCAAACATCATTATAAAGACGCATGAGTAGAACCATAATGATAGTCGTCTATTATCATTGATAAACAAAAGAGAATACAACCAATTTTTGACGTCAAATCCTCCTTTGGCTGGGTGATTAGCAACACATGCCTTGCAAAACTTGTAGTGGATAGTGAACAAGCCTCTCTCTCCTTGATTACTTGGACATGGATCTCCTCCTTAAAGATATAGCCTTATGGGAATGAACAAGGCCTCTTGTAACATGAGCTTAGCAATTCTCAGACTTTGGGACTTAGATTTGGGAGCTTGAAGAGTAGAATTACTAACTAGCTTGTCAAAGGGAAAAGAACAAGCTTATATAGAGTTAGGAGGAGTAGATAAGACCATCCACCAGATTCACGGGATTGTCCTTATCATTAGGAAGCTTCCATGAAAGGTGGAGAACTACTTCCCTCCTTGGGATATTTGAAGCCCAACCAAACTAACTCAAACTGGAATCAGTTCATGGATAGGTTAGAAGGAATCTTCGGAAATTTATTTGTTAAAAACTTTACCCAACTGGGTTGGCGCTAGTGCGACTCTGACACAGAGCACCAACTGGCGCGCCCTCTTTGGGGGATTTCCCCCATTGGTGTGAGTGATACGCTGTGGAACAACGCCAATGGAAAAAGGGCTATATTTATGGGGATTTTGCAGAAGGTGTCTTCAGGGCATATGAAGTACATACTCAAGGGGATACAATGTAGGTGTTTTCAAGTTTTGTCACTTCTCACAGGTCCTGAAATACGTCCTCCAATGTACGGGAGAAGGGGTAACAGGGACGGTGACAAAATACTGTGTAACAAGGGGTTATGGCTAGTTGAGCTATTGAGAGCTTTGTTGTAGCTATGTTGCACATAGGGAAGACTCTCATTCCATGTTTGTGGATTCTTATAGATGTACATTTTTTGTATGTGCACTATCATCCTATTGAGAATCTTTATTTGGACATAATTCTTGTGGTGGAATTCAGTCGACTTGGTCAACTTGGTGTCCAAGAATGACCATAGGCTCAACCAAAATGTGCTTAGGAACTTGCTATCCTAATTGAATATAATGTTCAATGGGATCTTTCGGTGTACCCACACTTGTTCAAAGAAGAGTTTGGCAATGGGATATGTTGTGATAGTCTTCTTGATGGCAGCCAATATGGTCATCTTAGGAAATCTATCGATGACAATAAATACACAATTGTCATGACGCTTGGTAGAAGGAAGGACAAACATATATTCCATGGAAATGGATTCCAAGGCTAGCTACAAGTACGAAGAGGAGTATACAGGCCTTGCTTTTTAATTGTTGGCTTGGAAATCATGTAGGAAGTGTAGGATATCATTTTATTTCAAACATCCATTCTGAGATTTGGCTAATAAAAATACTTATGCAGGACTGTAATTTTCTACTCTACCCTGCAGTGTCCTGCGACTTGAATGTACTTTGACTCCTAAATCATCTTGGAAAAATTTCTTAAAGGAAGAAAAAGGCTTCCCAGGTGGCCTAATAGTGTGTCCTGGATGTGGAATTGTTGGCTTGAGGGGGCCTAACCCAGGTTCAGAGTTAATTAGCCAAACAAATCCCTTCACTATTGGCCCTTTCGGCATCAGCCTGTGCTGCGCAGACTGAAGTCTCACCTGAACTAGTATGGGGGGATGGTGGAACCATGTTTCTGCACCCTTGAGATGTTTGAGGGGTCGATTTAGTCCAACTATGAATACCTTCATGCAGGTCACTTCATGCACTATCCTGACCTGCGAGACCTTCGTGATCTGTTATAACCACCTTTTCGTTGCCCACACTAGGGGCGGAGGTGCTTTCGCGCTGCTATGGAAGTGATCTGTGCTATTTCCAAAATTACACTGTCTATCTTACTTATCTTCTTACAAATGTTAGTTAACTTTGCATAAATAAATAATTTAACTCACATTTACTTAATCCACATAATCATATATGTTCACGCATCATATAAACAACATAAATGTTATTTATACCCAATGGATTCAATGCAGAAAATAGTAATTAAATACAAAAGGATGGTATAAAACTTCTCTTTATTAATGCTTCAATTAGTTACAGACTCAAACTGCCCTGTGCACTCAGATGTAGGGGTCTGCGCACTCAGCTGTGGACTACTAGGCCTCTACGCACTCAGCTGCAGAGCCTTCTCCTACTCTACGATCCAAAGACTCAAATCTACACTTAGATATTTTGCTATCCTTTATTCCATCATTACATCCTATTAACTTCACTAATTTATAACTTAGAGCCTCGCTCTATTTATACAATCCCATGGTCCGCGGACAATGGGTAGGTCTCTAAAGCCGACATTGTATTACAAAATTGAGGGTGGACAACCCTATGACTCGTTATGACTTCACACTCCGCACCCAAAAAATTCGGATTCTTTACATTGGATTTACATCTTTTGACAAAAATCCGGGCTTTTAGCATAAAAATTTGCTTGGGGGATCTCGTGCCCAATAGGCTCCCAATACAAACACCGTGACTCACCCTTGAGTCACTCTACTGGTGCAAAGATCTTCACGTGGAGACCTCCCAACTCTACCGGGGTTGTTGCAAGATCGACATCGCAATGAGCAGTTGCCTCCTATACCTCCTGGACACGGTGTTCAAAGGCTATTGTATCTAAACTCCTGCCCTGCACCTGGTTATAGTCCTATGCCTCCTTTTAGTTGCATGGAGTGCTAAGACTATGCTTTGGTCAGCTAGTTAGATAGTCAGGCCACCCGTGTATTGCTTCAACCAACTACCATTTACTTTTCCTAGGAAAGGTTGTATATTTAACTTTACCAACTACATCATGCCTCCGTCTGTGACCTCCTTAATAACATATGGTCCCAGCCAATCCATTCTGAATTTTCCCGAGAATTTATCAAACTTACTATCATACAGTAACACTAAATCATTGACCTTGAAGGCGTTCAGCTTAGTATGTCGATCGTGCCAGGCCTTTTCATGCTCCTTCTGTACATGTTAGTGAAAGTCGGCTAAAAATCATTCTTCGTCGAGTTCCTCCAATTGTGTGAGCCTCTCCTCTAAGGCTTTGTGGTCTGTCATACCTATGAGCACTGCTATGTGCAGACTAGGCATGATGTATTCCATCGACATTACAACTTCCACTGCAAAGACTAGCTGAAACAGTGTCTGTCCCATCAGTTTTTTGCATGTCGTCCTATAAGCCCATAACACTTTAGGTACACATAGGTTCCAATCACTTCGTTGCGCATTGCATACCTTGGTGAGTGTAGTCTCCAATACTTTGTTAAACACTTCTACTATCCAGTTAGCTTGTGTGTGATATGGTGTGATTTTTTGATGATAGATCTGAAACTCTTCTGTCAACGCACTGATCATTTCATTCAGGAAATGTGTACCACAGTCACTCATTAATATCTTCGAACATCCAAATCATGTCAATACATGTTCAACTAGAAACTTCATGGCCGTTGCGGCCATGCAATCTTTTACTGGTTGCGCCTCTACCCAATGGGCCAGGCACTCTGTCACAGTGATAATATATGTCATGCTTATTTTTCCTTGCAGTTTAATAGGTCCTACAAAGTCAGTGACCTACTTTTCAAAAGGTTTCAGCATCATTTTTAGATTCAAAGGCATCTCATCCCCCCATGATGGTTTACCTATTCTTTGAAATACATCGCATGCCTTGTAGTGTGCTTTTGAATCCTGATGAGGAATCGACCTCCACAACCCTGTGCGAAGAATCTTATGCACGATCACTCTCCCTACATAATGTCCTGCACATCACCCCCATGAGTGTCTGTGAGGATATTGCTTCATTCAAATTCAAGTACATGCCTTCGCAATATCTCATCATTACCGATCTTATATAGGTGCCCCGCAATGACAAAGAAATCTACCGCGTGTACGACTAGTTCCTTCTTCTGCTAGATAGAGCACTCTTTCGACACAATTGCAGTCATAATGAAGTGGATTATATCTTCAAAATGTCCATCCACTATGCACGCAGCAAAGAGATGTGCGTCAAGTAATCCTTCCTCTAGACTAATAGGTTCCTAACATGTCCCAATGCACAACAGGTGATCTAGTCATGCGTTCAATTGTCCAGGTTTCACAACAACTTCAAAATCATATTCTTGGAACAATAAAAGCCATCTACGTATGTGACCCCCCAACACATGCTTATTGACTAAGTATTTCAGCATGGAATGATATGTACACATTTTGAATTGTCCCCCTAGCAAGTAGTGCTAGTATTTATGGAGCGCATAGACCATAGCCAGTCCCTCACATTCAATGGTGGAATAATTCTTTTCTGCTTTATATAATCTGTGACTTACAAATGCTATAGGGTGACCAAAGCCTTATCCACCCTCTTGTGTTAATACTACCCCCAGCGCTATACTCGACATGTCAACATGGACATGGAACACTTACTCCCAGTTCGAGAAGACCAGAATTGGTGTAGTGACCATCTTTTCTTTCAATAAATAAAGGCTTTCCTTACAGTCATCATTCCAGTAGAATGCGACATATTTTTTCAACAACTATTCCATCAGTGCAGTGATTGAGGCATAGCTTTTGATGAACTTCCTGTAGTACCACATATGTCCCAGAGTAGCGTGCAGCTATTTCATGCTTCACGGTGCTTCCAAATTCAGAATCATCGCAATGTTCGCGGGATCTACCATTAGTCCCTATCTGCAAACCACATGTCCCAATAGGTTCCCAAAAGGAATGAGGAATGTGCACTTCTTGAGGTTAAGCACGATCTGGTATCTTCGACAGGTGTCTAACATCAAGTGTAAGATTGCTAAATGGTGCTTAACCAGCCAAAATATAGTCCAATCATCAAAATAAACCTCTGAGAGCTTGCGAGTATATTCCTTGAATCCTGCAACAACCACGCACGGAAAGATGGCCGACGCATTCTTTAACCGAAACAGCATGACAGTGTATTGAAAGTAACCCCACTCAATAGAAAAGGTTGTCTTGCTCCTATCTTTCGGTGTGATTTTGATCTGGTGGTACCTTGAGAACCCGTCAGTGAAAGAATATGCTTCCCGCCCACCGAAATTGTCCAACACCTCATATGTGAATAGAGTTGGGAATGGATCATGTGCACAAGCATCATTCAATTTTCTGAGATCCACGCATATTCTTATCTCATGCTTCTGCTTCTTTTCCTTCACCACTATTTGACTTACCCAATCGAATTCTTCCACTGACTCAATGATCCCTACTGTGAGAATTTTGTCTAGTTCTAAGTGGACCTTCTCCTTGTATTTCAGTTTTAAGTGGTAAGGCCTATGCTAACTGGCTTCACGTCGAGTTTTAACGTGACCCTCATCGTTCCTAATTCTTCGATGATTCCCTTTGAATCGATAAACTTGGTGAAGAGTAAGTCCTGGTACTAGCTAAGTAACTCAGCGACCTTATCTACTGTCGAGTCATCCCAGTAGTCGTCAAGTGTTGCAAACTTACGTTCAACCTTCGTACCAATGTTCACCTACTTCACTTTTTTCGGCATGGTTATGTCAAGGTTCTCAATCTGTGTTCCTTGAACCTTGCGATGGCCTTCTATTTTTTGGAATGTTAATTTTCTATGGATCTTTGTCTTCTTCTTCCGCAATTACATTATAACATTATAGCGCACAGCTTAGCTGAGTAGCCCATTCAAGCTGAATCGATTCTACCGGCTCTTGTGGTATCCTAAAGATAACTACTTTTAGCTTTTGTAGGAGTTCATCAATGTTGTCCCACCATCTGTCCTAAAAAATTAAGTTCATTATGAACCCTTCACGTAGGATATCCCATTCACCTAGCCCATGGTGGAGCTCTGTCTCTATATACCAATTCATCGGCATAACATCTAGGGTATGACAGAACAGGTGCACCCACTCAGGTTGTGGCATTTCTCCACAAACCTTTGTCCACTTGGTCAGGTGTGCACGTGGATCATCTCGTCCATCTTAATTGTCTGGTAGTCGCATCTTAGGCTTCCCAAAATGTGTGCTCATCATTCTCCTATATTCGCGCCAGTCCTCAAAGCTCCCTTTGTGCATACCCCGCCACCTCGCAGGCAGCGCGCAGTACCCAATTCAAGGCTTGGAAATATTTCTTTTCTAGTACCTCCCTTTCAAAATTATCTAGGAAAGTATCTACCTCACTTAACCCATCATAAGTAGTTAGGTCCCTTACTTTTGTTGATAAGCAATGCAACAACCTATTCATCGTATTAAAATTCAGTGTAGTCACCTCATGTAACCGGTTCTACTATTGCTCCATTTCCTCATCCAAATCCAAAGTACAAGAGCTTTCGCGCTTCCATGAGATCTGCCCCTCCATAGTGGGATTCACTTAGTCTTGGCTTCACGTTGTTATCTTATAGATGCAGTCCAAATCATCATCGCTTTCTTAGTCGTGCACCGGCTCTATATAGTACGATCCTTCAGCAGGGTCCAAGGGTATAAATACAAGCAGAGACTTCTTCTCAAAAATTATTTTGTACTTCTTCAAATTAGTCACCCCGTTCATGTCAATGACCCAATCAATTCCTAAGAGCGCGGGGTATGGATTGTTGTCATCAACAATCTCTATTACTTCAAAGTATGCTAGTGTGCTCGCTCCCTCAATATCCATAATGATTCCCTGCAATTGTCCCATGGGTATTATTTTCTATTGGTTCTCAATTCGCAGCTCAATAGGAGACCATTGTAGCATAGGCCTCCCCATATGCTCCCATGTCTGCTTTGGTAGAAAATTCGTGTTTGATCCTAAATCTAGAATTACTTGGTCCATCTCATATTCTCCAATTTGCATGGTTATCCTTATTTCTCTTCCCGTCCTTGTCTTATGCTTTCCACTCTTTTGGACTACGCACAGTTCTCGTAGCATGGTCCCAACGCATTTGTTAATGAGTTCCTGTAATCCTTTTACAACCTTAATGTCACGCAGTAGCTTCATGAATGTTTCTAGGAACATCATGAGAATAGATGGGTCCATCTCCAACTCCAGTCTATCTTTGCTTCATGAAGTCGAGCATCAATGCATCTCTCCTTAGCTTCAATGAAGGTTTCCTTAGCACGCTCTGAATCAAACTCTGCTTCTTTCGCCGAAGCTTTGTGAACCCAAGTACTATCTTCGGGTTGCTTTCCTTTATCATCTCCCATTGTGATTCCACTTCGGAGCACAATGTTCACATTCGGGTCTTCCTTGTGCAGCTCAGACCTCATCATCTCTGTAGGTTGTGAGTCAAGGGAGGTGGTAGCGCTCCTTTGTCACGTATCTTAGCTATCAACATAGGACAATCTTTTGTCTCATGATCAAACAAGGTGCAATACAGACATGATGGGTGCATTGGGTTCATACAATCACGGGCATAATGTCCTCGCCCTCCGCAATTGTAGCATATTAGCTGTCTGCGACCTCTTCCAGGTCCTCCTCCCCATCAGCGTCATCTGCGACCCTAAAATCTTGTTTGCACCGCTCTTGCATGATAGTCTAGGGGTTGTGTTTTGGTCTAAACTCTGTAGGTAGGATTTCTATCCATCACTAGCTCATAACTTCTACAAGTGTGCTCATCGTGTCCCACTGACCTGCAAAACTTACAAAACAATTGCTACGAATTCTGATTATAATTCTGTAACAAATGGCAGTTGTCCATAGTGTGTTTCCCTCATATTTGACAAATCACGCACCACAAAGTAGGTGTTGTGCTAGGTCCCGCTTCTGCCTCTGGTCTTAATGGCATCAGTTCTCCTCCCGCGAGCTAATTTGCAAACACTAGGAAATGCTCCTTATCATGACCCTCACCCTTGCATTTTATGTACCACACCTCTTTGTGCTCTTCTAGTCGAGCTGTCCTGTCCTATTTCAGACTCTATATCTCAAGGCATAAGTTTTTCAACTGCATGTGGATCTGTTGTATTTCCAAGTTAGGTTCTTGCATTGGGGCCTCATGCAGCCTTATCATGACCTCTAAGGCCTCATCTTGAGTCGTTAACTTCTGCTGTGATAGCGCACTCCTCAAATGCAACATTAGTGATGCTACAAACCATTCACAATGTTGTCCATCCGTCAGATTCACATTAGCTTCATGAATCGTACACTTCAACCTCTGATCCAACTCCCAAGGAGTTTCACCCTGTATCATCATGATTTTTTGAACCTAATGATCGACTATGCTGCAGACTTCAACCTGCTAAATTCTCTGTTTAGCACTACTTAGATATCCAAAATCCTTGCATTTGGATTATCATTGGAGCGTTTAATATACCGGGTCAGTGCGTAATCCTGTAGAGTGTTTCCCAACATCGCTTTTTCTATATTATGATCTATAACTCCCTTCACTTCCCATACAACTCCTATCATGAACCAAAATTGGTCTGGATCCTCATTTCCCACTCCCTTGAACACAGGAAACTTTATCGTGCTTGCCTTATCGACTCATAGTGGTGGCGGAGGTGGTACAGGTGAAGATGGAGGTGAAGGTGGTGAAGCTGGTGGTTGTGTGGGTGGGAGTGGTATGCATGGAATCCTCTGCCTTATCAAATGTATCACACTTTCCAGAGAGACCTTCGCGAGCTATTCTTGGTCCCCTCGTGGAAGTGAAATCAAAGGGATATTCTCTGGTCCCTTACTTCCTTTGTTTCTATAGGTTTTTCCACTTCACGTAGCTCCTAACATCAAGGTAATTGCATAACCCTCTTTTCACACAATAGCATTTTAATCTAAGTATTTAGAGACTTTACGTACTTACCTCGCGGTCCTTTGAGAAAGCGTCACTCTACCTCATTGTAGCTAACTAAAGTGTCTACCCAAAACTTAGTAATGAATCCTCCTATAATCCGATTGAGCTAGTGATCAACATCATGCATGATCAGATCATCTGATGCTTCCAATCTGTGCACCAATTCTGGGTCCACACAATAGGATCATTGAGCTTCCACCTCCCTTAGCTATCTTCTAGCTTCGTGATCTACTCATACAGCTGAGTAGGGAAAGATGTGAAAAATATCTCATGTATTTCTGTGTATAGGTAGCAGTCTAACCACTCTTCTTTTGTTAGTCATGGATTCCTATTCTCCTATGTCGCAAACTCATGAATCCTCCTATCCAACCAACCTTCAATTTACTTCTTAGTTGGATTCCAATTATACGACATCAGACATCTATGCAGAATTTGGTCCCAGCAACAAAACCATTTGTTGGCTTGAGGGGGTCTGACCTAGTTTCAGAGTTAATTAGCCAAATAAATCCCTACACTACTGGCCCTTTTGACATCATCCCATGGTGCGTGGACTGATGTCTCACTCGAAGTAGTATGGGGGAATGCTGAAACTAAGTTTCTGCACCATGGAGATGCCTGAGGGGTCAATTTAGTCCAACTATGAATACCTTCGCGCGTGTCAGTTTGCACACTATCCTAACCTACAAGACCTTCACGATCTATTATAACCACCTTCGCACAACCCTCACTGAGGTGGTTTCCAGTTGCTATGGCAACGATCTGTGTTATTTCCCCAAAGTACATTGTGTATCTTACTTATCTTCTTACAGATGTTACTTAACTTCGTGTAAATAGATACTTTACCTCACATTTACTTAATCAACACTATCATATATGTTCGCGCATCATATAAACAATAGAAATGTAATTTATACCTAATACATTCAATGTAGAAAATAGTAATTAAATACACAGGAATGGTATAAAAGTTCTCTTTATTAACGCTTCGATCTGTTACAGACTCAACCTGACCTGCGCACTCAGCTACAAGGGTCCACACACTCAGTTGTATATCTTTCTCCTACTCTACGACCCAAAAACTTGACTCTACACTTAGATCTTCCGCTATCCCTCTATTGCATCATTATATCCTGCTAACTTCACTTATTTACAACTTAGAGTCTCAATCTATTTATACAATCCCATGATCCGCAGACTATGGGTAGATCTTTAAAGCCGGAATTACATTACAAAACTGAGGGCATACAAGCGTATGACTTATTTATGACTTCATGCTATGACCCAAAAATTTTTGAGTATTTACCTCATATTTACATCTTTTGACCAAAATATAGGGTCTTAGCCCCAAAACATCCCTTGGGGGATCCCGTGCCCAACAAGAATTCCATAAATTTCTTTCCATATATTAACATCTTGTATGTGGTGGTGAATTTTGTATCATTTTTATAAAATTTCTTCCATCCAGAAGCCTTGTGGCCACAAGACTTCAACATAGTGGCAAACACCACAACTGTTGGCTGACTAAGGCAATCTACAACATTATTGGTGTTGCACTTCTTATACTTAATTTTCAGATGAAATTATTGCATATATGTGGACCATTTCTGATGGAAATCATTTTTCAACTTCCCCTGTGTCTGTATGAATTTAATAGGTTGGTGATTTGTGTGTATGATCGTCTCCTTCCACGGAATGTAATTTTTCCATTGTTGGAAAGCCTGTACGTTGGAATATATCTTTTTATCATGGGTGGGGTATTTTCAAATTTTATCAGAGAGTGTCTCACTATGATAGACCACTAGATTCCCTTTTTGGGTGATAACTACACCAATAGCATAGTTGAAGGCATTTGTCTCAATTTCAAATGGTTGTTGCAAGTGTAGCAATGTTAGTACTGTTGTAGAGAAAAGGTAGTGATTCAACTCAATGGACTCCTTCTATTGGGAATTAGACCATAATTTTTTTATTTCTCTCCACCCTTGTTAAGTTTACTTAAAGGTCAAGTGATATGAGAGAATCCAAGCACAAACCTTCAATAAAAATTCGCAAGGCCCAAAATGTTGTAACTCTCTGTTAGAGTGGTCAAGGTTAGCAAATCCTGAATATCTTGGATCTTAGTTGAATCCACATGCATGCCTTACTCATCAATGATGTAACCTAGTTATTTGACCTGGCACATGCCAAAGGTGAATTTCTCCAAGTTGAAACATAGTTTCTACTATTACATGGTTTTAAGGACCTATCGAATATGTTGCAAGTTCTCTTCCCAACTCTTGCTCAATATGAGGATTTCATCTAGGTATAAAGCCATGAATGAGATGTTTAATGGATGTAATATTTCATCCATCAGCCTCATAAACATTGTAAGGCATTTTTACAACATGAAGGACATGACCAACCACTCTAAAAGACTGTCCTTAGATTTTAAGGTGGTATTCCTGATATTTGTGGGTCCTATTTTGATCCTGGTGATAACTAGACTCCAAATCAGTCATGCTAAAGTACTTGGCCTAATCTAAGTGGATATGGGTGTCCAACTCACTATTACACTTGGACCCCTACCATTTTTTCTCTCGGTTTCATTAATTATCGCACAATTTACTATTTTTGATAGTTTTTTGGGTCTCGAACTTATGGAGTTCTTTTAAGGCCCTTAACAACCTTTTTTCGGAAAACGAGAAAATAAAAAACCTATTATAGGGGTTTGTAGTCAAAAAATTATAGTCTTTGGAAATATATTTCTAACAAGGTATCGTACACATCAAATAGAGATCATATGCCAAATATACAACCATGAGAAGTCGATGTACCAATGTTCCCCAACAGGACCCACAAAATTTTGGCGCTTCATCTCCTAGGGTTAGGTTTTTGGATGTTTATGAATTTTCAATTTTTATTATTAATAAATAGGCCTTTGAGCCTCATTATGACATAATTCAGAAGGCATGTGGCCACCAAATTGCTTCTTAGAGATAAGCTACTATTGCCTAAGCTAGTTTATTTCCATTCTACATGTAAAAAAAATTCAACGCTTTGTTATCAATGAATTGAAGTTATGTTTTTGTTGTATTTATGTGTTTCTATTTATATATTTATTTCATTTTGTTCCTTCATAAATTTGGATCAGTGATATCATAGCAGTATGCTCTTTCTTTATTTTTATATGCGTGTCCCCAACAAGGTCGAGGTTCAAGGAATTAGGACTTGCACTGGTTGATCCATTGCAAGACCGTCCCAATAGACGCCAATGACCTCCCATGGTATAAGAAAAGAAAGATGAAGGACAAGGACTAAAGCATATCAAATTATTGCTCAAACAAGCCCTTGAGCGATGAAGGAATGGGATGATGGAAAATGTTTCTTGGATCCTTTGGCGGATGTCCATCGGCGACACATCCTTATCCAACAGTCACCTTAGAGGAACCACCCAATTCAAAGTACAAGTGAACTTTTATATCCCTATATTCAAAGGTCAAATATATGCATATATTGTGGATAATTTCTCGAATCTATTGGATGATTATTGTTTGATTCATAGTTTCTCCGAAAGGGAAAAGATTACTTTTGCAATGCTTAAGGCCACCCACCATGTCAAGAACTGGTGGGAAAGTTTCTATGAGAAAATTCTTGAGGAACCATCTCTATTTATAGGTGCCCCCTCTTGGAACTCTTTTTGATATGTTGTCAAGGAATAGTATTACCTCGTGGGGAGCTATGAGGATAAGTACATATAGTGGACCACACTACAACAACAAAGGGAGAAAGAATTGCATGAGTTCACAAATATTTTTCTCGCTCTACACACAAAGTTAGGTATCAAAGCCTCTAAGTCACATCTAGTCCTTAAGTACCACAAATATCTACAAAAATACATTCACAAAGTAATGGACTTCCTAGACATCTCCTTGTTTAGTGAACATACTAGTATGTTGCCAAGACTAAATGTAAATTTAAACAAAATAAGAGCGACTATGGATCTATCAATCAGAAGCAGGGAAAGAGCACCCCCAAACCATAGAACAAAGGATAGAGTGAAGGTGTAGTGACCCAGGATAACCCATAGAGTTTGTTAGCAAAGAATGGCACCACGAAGATGAAGGACACATGAAAGTGGTGTGAATTCCACAAGAGCCCCACTCACAACGCAAATGAATGTCGTGCAAAGCAATCATTAGTGGCTAAGATGAAAGCTTCGAAGTCTGATGGATGTTTTGATTCTGATCCAGAACTTGACAAGTGGATTGATAAGGGGAAGTAGTTTATTGACGAAGAACCCACTTCCACTGTAACCACAACCAAGGTGTACAAGACTAAGCCCAAATATCCATAGGAGGGGGCACGTCTCTTTTATTAATAGATGTAGGTGAAGGGTTCTCTACTGCAGTTCATTGTCAACAGCAAGAGCCAAAATAACCTCATTTCAGTAGATGTTTTGAAGCGAATGGGTCTACCGACAACACCACACTTGTAGTTGTACACCATCAGGTGGATTCACCAAGGACAAGATCTTTGAATCAACCAACAATGTCATCCTCCCTACAATATCAAGCCCTTCATGGATGAGGTATTATGTGATGTTTCTCCTCCTCAAGCTTGTTGTCGAGCAGTAAAAAATGTCTTTTTCACCTCTATTTACCCTACATTAATTATCAATATAGGTACGATTTGTTATCTCAAAGAGCGTACTCAGTTTGAGGTGGTCACTTGTCAAGAGTAATGCTAGTAGTATAGTGCTTTTACAAAAGTAAATAAATGTTGCAAACAAACTCTAACATAATGGCAAAAAATTGAAATTCTTTGTAACTAAATCATTCATTTAAGAAACTACAACACTCATTAGTCAAAGTTGTAGTAATGATAACTCTTCCCTTTGTAAACTGATGCAAATGAAAAGCAATCAAAGAGAAGATCTCCAATCTGGGAACCAGACAACAATAGTCAATGTTCACTGTAGTTGCAGACCATTCTGTTCACACTAAAGCAATTACTTGAAATGATAATTCAATTAACAGAAAGGGGAACAACAAATAATATGTTTGAAAAGATTGAACAAAAAGCTTTAAATTACAGAAATGAATTAAGCAACAATATTTAACTTAGAAATGATTTGAACAACAAACCAAGAATGGAACAATAAACTAAACTAAGTCTACGAAATATTGAATAGAAACTGAATAGAATGTAAACACACAACGAGCTAAATCAAATGTTAACACACAATGAAGTTATAATGATGGAATCAATAATCTGAGTCTTTATCATAATAAACAGTAACCACAGTGATAAAGGGACAACAATTGCAGTTGCAATGGAACGACAATCCAAATGAATAGAAATCACATTTAGAGGTAAACCGTAGCTAAATAGACAATAATACCAATTTGTAAATGCACAACATTGTTACTCTATAAACGAACAGTAATGTTAATCTGTAAAGGAACAACAATGTTACATAGTAATGCCAATCTGTAAGGGAACACCAATGTGATATGATTTCAGAATGAACAACATAACATTTCAGTTGCAAAAGATAACTTGACTATTCAAATATGAATTAAATATAATAGAAGCCAGTACACGAAATGATAAGGAACAACAAATTACTAAATGAAGAAAGTAAAATAAATCAAACCACACATGACTTCGAATTGGAAAATAATGGTACAGAAAGTAAGTGATCCACTGGGGCTGGGCCCTTAGCCTCCAGGGAAGCACTACTACAGTTACTCCAGAATCAAAGACATAACAACAACAAAATTTTTGTATTAATCATGAAAACAGAGTTACAGTAATCACTCTTTAAAGAGAGTTGATAATCAAAGTTTAGTTTACAATAGTAAATTCTATAAAACAAAAATAGCCTGCCCCCTTGGGCTAACAACACTGTCACTTTTTATAGTGGCTAGGTGGAAATACCAAAGATACAGATATTCTTAAGGTAGCGACCCCTCAAGATCAAAGGATCCTGAGGGATTTTCTTTATCGTTATCCTTCAGTTATCTCTTCATCCCCTTGCACTGATTTGGTATTTATTCTTCCTTTTCCTGGCTTATGCACCCCAATCTGGATTGCCTCATCTGGATGCAGTTCCCTGTCAAAGGGACAATAGTTGGTTTCGCCTTGTCTTTTCCTTTGAAATGGTGATCTTCTATTTTCTTCATTTTCTGCATAGAAAAAGGTAATATTTAGTCATTTTACATTACTTACAAATTTGTTAAACTTTATCATAATCCTTCATCATATGCCCATCTCATTATGTAAAGAAGTTATGAATTAAAGGAAAAGAGAACGAAATAATTGGCAATTACATACCTTTTCTAATGCTCAACACACCCCCCGGCTTACCCTTTTTCTTGCCCTCATGAAAAAATTGTAATTGAGATGCAAGGCAGTTAGGGAATAGGTTGGAGAAGGGTTCTCAATTGGTGGTCTACAACGATGATTCCTAGCTAGATTTCAAAAATATGCCTTGTCTAACCTTCAGGAAATTCATATAAGGCTGTATACCTTGGTGGAGGATACCAAATGACCGAACTTCAAAAGCTACAACGTAAACAAGACGGGCCTTCTCTCAAGATGAGGTCACCATAGATAACCGAGTGGTCAGTAGCTAGCTTAAAATTCTCATAATTGAATGGTTCTCTATTATGGATATTTCGATTAGAAGTCTGGTATCAGAATTTGGCTGCTTCTATGGCAAGGTATTTAATGTTTAAGAAATAATCTACCCCTTGCTGGATGACTACTGTGTGAATAGGTCCCAATGTTTGGACCACACCACAAGTTCTCATTAGGCTCCTATGTTTATTCCATTATTACAATGGGTCTCTAGGTTCACCCCTCACCCATATATCTAATCCATTCTCATGTCTTTGAAAGACATTGTAGGATTTAAGCCACTTTATCTGATTAACACCAAAAGAAATAAATGCCTGAAGTTGGACATCACCTACAAAAGGGCTACGGTTCTGTTTTGTTTCTCCATCTAACAAAATATTTTACAAATAAAATTAACGTAACAATCGTTGAACTTTCACCCCATAATGCTTACAACAGTTTATGAAGTCATCAATGGTTTTTATCTCTATAGGCACTCCTACCTTGACTGCTTTAATTTTCAATTGTAAATATCTATCCATAAAAAACAAAGCATAGTTTCTGGTGGGTGCCCTACACACTAGAACATCAATATACAAAGAATATAAGGTATCCATTTGATTTATAACTATGTCTAGTCTATGGGATACCTTTTTGACCCTTTCCTCTACCTTTCACCATCCATCGAAGGCCTAGCTTTCCGATGCATTGATGTTCTTTGGCTGTTGTTGTAACCTCTGATATTTTTCTTAAGGAACAGTTTCCTATGTGAGTTTCTCTGTCGTTTGTTGGGCTTGTGCCAAATCCTTTCGCAGGGCTACTAGCCTCAGGTCATTATCCATCATGACAATTTTGGTATGGAGATCTACTTGGATCTCCTTATTGCAAAATCTAGTCTTTATGGTCTGAGTTTCATTCTCATTAGAGGACAGTGCCTCTATCTGGACTTCCTTATCACAGGCTGGTGTATTTTTTGTTTGTGCTTCTGCATTTGCAATAGCCAAATGATGTTCCTTGTGATTCTAAATAACACGTTCGAATTGAGTCCTCTTGGTCCTTTTCTTATGTGGTTTTTCCTGGGTGGTTGCACGCTTGGCCATAGAAGTTCCTTTTGAGTTTTTCCCTATTTTCAAGACTCTTATTTGTTGTCAAAGTTGCTTAATTACATTAATCAATCTCTGTTGTTCCTTTTGCAATTTTTTTAATTTCATCCGTTTTCTGAGAAGGAAGCCATTTGTTTTATCTAGCCTAGTCTTTGTACCTTAGGCATTCTACCTCTGCCTTTGCCAATTTCCATATTTCCTTCTTGGAACACTTCCTCACTGTTTTGTTGATCATCTTTTTCAGGAGTAGAAACCCTGGTTTGTTCTGCTGTCTGCTGGGCAGCTTCTTTTTCTACCTCTTCTTCATCATGCAATTCTTCGGGTGTATTCTGACTAGGAACATATTGTTCTTCTTTCTCCTCTTCAGCACTCTTCTCCCTAGATACACTTTTATCATGAGCAGAATGATCCTCTTCTTCTTCCTCTTTGTCACACATGTCCTTGGATGCACTTCTATCATGAACAGAGTCCTCCTGCGGCCTTTCTTTGGTATGGGGATTGAGTGGGCTATGAGGTTGGACATACTCCCCCATATTGGCCAAAATTTGGGCCAATTCATCTTCTTGCAGAGGGTTTTGCAGTGGACTTTCACTGCGTTGCTCTATTTCCTCCCCTTCTTCCTGATCGGGTTGCTCAATCTCCTGCTTTGGTTCTTCTCTATCGATTTCCTTCAATTATTCCTCAGTCTCCCCCCCTTCCAATTGTGGCGGTTGTTCATCTTCCGAATCATGTATTTCGACAAGCTAGCTAATGTTTCCTTGGGAATTTCCCAGCAGTCCTCTACTCCTTGCCAATCTAATAGATTGTCTTTGTTTCAATTATCTACTCAATGTGCTGGCAATATGTTTTTGTTTTGGAGCTGGCACAGCTGGTCCCCCATCTATTGAGAAAATCAATTCTTCCAAACTACTTTTCTGTTGGGAAATACTGTAACTGACTATCAGTAAAATTAAACCATGGTGGCTTACCACTGACTCTACATGGCAAGATTTGCTCATGTTTCGAGCAACATCATGTAATAAAAAATTTAAGAACACAAGCAAATTCACAACACATTTTTGCTTTAACACAACTAAAAGTTTGAGATGGCGTGGTCTTACCACGTCTTTCCTGCCATCACAAGTGATGTAGCTTAGGATAATTCTTGCCAATTCTACCCAAGGTTACTTTCCCTTTGATAGTAAGGTTTTGCCCTTCATCCTGGAAGATGGTTATGGCATCTCGCAGTCTCACCTTTTTCAGAGTCCACATAGGTCCAGTGGCTGGCAGTCATGAAACTTCAACAATTATGTCATCTATGACTGCTATATGTCTCCCTCTCTGTTACCGGGAATAGTGTCCACTCGGATGCTGCTATTCCCACTAAGAGTGGTGGCTATCTTAGAAACAAACAAGTAAAGTCTACTTTTTCTTTCCTTTATGAAAATAGATAGGAGTGGAGCAAAGGAGACCAACCTTAGTCTTGCGCTTGATTTCCTCTCCTTCCTAATAGAGCTTTGCCACTTCAGCTTTGTTTGCCTAGCTTCAAAGAGCACCTGTGGAATGTCAGCAACATACTACTATCGAAGAACAAAGATCTGTATTCATAAATAACATAGGATCAGATGTGTGTTAACCATACAAATGCATATATAATGAAACATACAAGAATATGGAGGAAAACTTGAATAACTTTATTAATATGAAAAGTAGCAAGAGGATTACAACCATATGTTCTGACCCAGCATCATCCTCCAGCTAGAAAGCCCTTCTTCACCTCAAGTAAACCTTAGATCACCCAACACTATGAATATAAAATAGAAAACCAACAACACTTCTCTACAAGATACAAGATTCCAGCCTCTGGATCTCTGTGATGAGGGATCCATATATAGATGATTGTAGGGAGGTGAGTCATCTTCTGGGATCTTGATTAGTGTCTTCTCTCTGATAGTTCCTACTTCCACTTGGATAATGATGATCT
>APFE030931390.1:1292-18061 GCA_000404065.3 Pinus taeda | reverse complement strand
CTCTTGTGGGAGACAGTTTCATTGTATATTTTACATCTATCTTTGCAATTTCAAGAGGAAGAAGGCCAGGGTTTTGCAGACATCCTTGTGGATTCTTGTGGATTGTAGTGTTGATGGTGTGTTCTCTACATGTTATTGTAAGTTTGTTTATGTGTTTTACATCCCTCTTTTGCTTCTATTTGAACAGATGAAGTGATAAAGTTTGAATACATGCTTTGACATGCTCAGCTTTTAGTTTGTTCAAAATTTATGTTTTCTGCTATCTGGAGAGGATTCTAATGGTTGTTAGCCCTCTTTAGCTTCTTCTCTATCCCCTGATCATCCATCTAAGATTAAGGCATCAGCGCTCACTCCTACCTTGCCCCAAAGATCCCCCTGCAAAAACTGTGCTCAATCCCCGCACCCTGAATTGCACTCCCTCCAATTGCCACCAAAAAACCAAAAAATCTTTAAATCAACCCCCCTTATCAATTTACTAGCCTAAAATATTTATTCCTAATTGGTCAGCTTATCATATTGAAAGATCTACCGAATCTGACCCGAGAGAGCCTTCTCATACCTCGTAGGGCTAGCTACGAGGTGAAATGGTTTGATGTAGCCTTGAGAGTTTGTCTATCTCAGCCTAGGTGAATTCCAAGCGCTAACAGTATCAATGCTCATAACTCAAGGGTTAGAGCTTACTTTGAATGATACAACAGTTGTATTACCCCTTAATTATGAGTCAATTCTTTGTTAATCGGGGTTGGGATATGTGAGGGTTCCTTCCTTTGATGTAATGAAGCAACATGTGCACAAGAACCAGATGATGGCCATAATGAGTGAGGTAGATCTCACGTTAGGCTTTTTCCCATGTCTTAATTCTTATGTCCTCGACCATATTTTCCATTTTTATATCCTTTATTTTAATTTTGTTGTGGCCATGATATGCTCTTTCTATTTCTTTTAGCTACATCCACCTCCTAGGGCAAACATTATAGGTCCTACCCAAGTATGTGGAGATATGGGTGCTAAATCTCAAAGAACCAATGGTTAGTTGAACACAAAGAATGGAGGTGAGATATGGGCTCATAATGTATGATGGAAAGTACTTAGTATGATATAGAAATAGATGGAACTATGTTATCTCAATTAGGGCTTCCCAGGTGGTGCCCCTCCTATGCCCATTGGGTCATTAGGGGAGGTCCCACAAGACTAGGGTCAAATAAAAATATGTCATTTAAGGTGAGAGAACAAAATCACAGTCAAAACCTATCCTTCTTCCAAATCACCCAATAATCCATATAAAAATAACAAAAGCAAGCAAGCACAATCACTCTATTGCAAAATGATTAAAGAAACTTTTAAGAGGAATCCCACCTTCGTCCATGTGCTCATGTCAAATGGGTGAGAAGCATATGGTTGATGCAAGTGGCAGAGATATAATTGGATAACATTAGCTAGTGATGGTTGTCAAGGGTTGTTGCCTATGTGACTGACTGACTGTCTGTCACGAACACGAGAATTTTTTTTCCTTTAAGGTTACCCATTTTGGTGGGTAGCAATACCCATGCAAACATGTATCTTGGATGATCTACTCTAGGAAATCTATTTACACTCTCATAATATGATGGTTGGTGATTTCCCCATGCCCCCCATATCCACATTACAAGGGTTATCACTACTTTAACTGTAACACCCTCCATTCACTCTTAGACCAAAGGCATGCAAACGATTAGGGACTTTTTCAGCTAGTTCAAAGTCAATGACCTCATATTCTGTGCCACTTTTTCAGGGCCATGACTCAAGTCACTGCCCAAAACTTCATGAAACTTCCAGAAATGAAAAATAACATCGAAACAATAATAATAATGCAAATACTTGATCAATGACTTGACTCGACCCCTACTAGCCATGACAAGCATTTCGTCAAACATGTCACAAATATGCAGTCTACATGTCATAACCATAGATCTGAGCATAGGGGTCTGATACTTATCTTACAATTGCTAAAAATTATTGATGCCTTATCACATTAGTTGCATTATCATCTATTAGTTCATATATTCATTATTCATTCATTTACAAATCAAAACATGATGACAACCATACATCATCATTATCATAAAAAATGATCATAACCAGCATATAACCAACAGAAATTAGAAGGATATAAGGTTAGGTAAACTTGACTCAGGATAGAGTCAAAAGTTGACGAGGTTAAATAGTGATGGTTTTGGGGCACATGGTATTGTACACCCATGGTATTTTGCCCATGGTATTATATGTAATGGAGCCTATAAAAGGCTGGAAGGACTTCATTGTAAAGCATGGCCTGGAGGTGAGCGGTGAAGGCTCACTTGGCCGGATTGGCCAGGGTTTTGGCCAAGGATAATGAAATTTCATTATGATTGGGTTTTTCCCCGGATTTGGGGTTTTCCTGGATAAACACGTGTATTTATGTGTTTATGGTTATTGCTGGTTCATTTTTATATTTATTTCTCTCAGTAATTCTCCGTAATTAATTTGTGTTCTTGGGTAAATTTCTTAACATATAATAGCCATAAAAAACACATATAAACAAGTATATTTACCCATCAAATACAAGAGGAAAGAAGCTCTTATTAACATATGCGAAATGCAACCAGGTCTAGGACTTCCATGAACCACCAGACCATAGACTAGGTTGAACCAAATATCTCTTTAATCCAGTCACCCTCGTGTTGCATTCTAAGGATAAATGTGGGATCTCATGGAACACATCCAACAAAACTAATCCAGGGCTTCCAGAGGACAAACCACCTCAACCCTCAACAAGTGATTCCACCTCACTAATGGACATCACTAACCATCACCAAATTGGTCTCTACCTAAGTTGTTCAGTGCTCCAAAATGTTTGTTCCAACCAGGGCTTCTAGGACTAGTAACTCAACCCACAGTTGTCGTCGATATTCTAGAGCATTTGTCCAACCAGGGCTTCCAAAGCATTTTTCCAACCAAGGCTTCTAGGACTAGTAACTTAAACCAAGTTGTTACAGGGCTTCCAGAGCGCTTGTCCAACCAAGGCTTACAGGAACTAGTAACTCAACCCACAACTAAAGGAACATGAGAACCAACTGGAAAACAAAAGGAAACAAACCCACAACACCATGGCTATCCAAGAAATGGAAAGGCTAAGAAAATCCACCATCAATCCACGCATTCCTCCATGCCAATGACATATCATAACCAAGAAATTACATGCATGCCAAAACTAGCAAGGAAATCATACATGAAGCTTGGTACCTGCAAGCAAAACCCGTTGTGCTTTTGTGCCTTCCTACCCTTCCTTTGCCTTCTTTCTCCAAAACTACAAGTATGCCACACTCCTCCGAGACTACTCCAAGAAAACTCTAAGTGTACAAGAGTATGAGAGAGAGAGAGTAGAAAATAAGAGCTCCAAAATTGAACTGACAAAAAAGCTAAAAACTGACCCTCAAAAGACTTTTTATTAATGAGACCTCTATTTTCTTCAATTTTCCATTATTTTCCTTCATTCGCCTCCTCACATGCAACCTGTGACCTTTCACCTCCCTTTTCTCGTAATTTCCATTATTTTCATAAATAAAATACCACTTATTGCCACTTTGCCTTTCCAAAACCTTTTCCAAATTCCATGGCCATTAATTAATCACAAGTGGTCACCATCACTATGTTTTTGCCCAACATTCAGCTTGGAATATGTGTCCCATGAACAAGGTCTTATTTTTCCTTTATTAACTTTATTACATGGATTTTTGACCAGGGTCGTTACAAAACCTCCCCCTTGGGGGAACACCGTCCTTGGTGTTTAATGACACCTACAACCAACAAAACTGCTAAAAACGCAAACATACTACCCATGGAGCTTTATAACTTATCTCGTTGCAATATTTACAATGATCAACATGTTGAAAGAAAACCAACATAATGAACATGAAAACAAAACAACATGACAACCATACTGTTTATTGGAGCTTTATAACACATCTCATGGCGATATTTACATCAATATACATATATACATACACCAAAACATGTACCAAAAACATTCACTCAACCAATGAATAAAGAAGGATACATAGCCCGCATCTGATCTGCCATCTCCCATGTATCTTCATCAGGCCCAAAGTGCTTCAATTACACTTTAACCTGTTCGATTGCTTGGTTCTGGAGCATGAGCATCTTTCTCTGCATAATGCACTAAGGTTCTAGATGGAATTCTCATTTTGGCTCCACTTGCAATGCAAACTAGTCAATCACATGATCAACATCTTTAACATACTTCTTAAGCAATGGCACATGGAAAGCATCGTGTACTGGTCTAATCCTTTCAAGAATCCTGAAAGGTCCTCAAAAACGAGATGTCAGCTTGGCACGCAATCCAATCCTCAAGGAGATCTTCTTGGGCTTGATGCGTAAGTACACCTATTCCTAAACTCCTTAAACAACCTGTTCTCATCTACATAACTTTTTTGTATATCCTGTATTTCCTTTATATTCTTCTTGATTACCTGCATATCCTCTTCCATTTCTGCCAACATGTCTGGTCATATCAATACCCGGTTAACTGGATCACTCAACTTGATGGAAGTAGTACAACTCTTCCCATACAATGCCTCAAACAGACTCATCTTCAAAGATTCATGATACCCATTGTTGTAAGCGAACTCAACCAGTGGAAGATGCTCTTCCCACTTTCGCTACTAATGCATGATATACATTCTCAACATGTCGTCCAATATTATGTTGACCCTCCATTTCTGTTCGTCTGTCTGTGGATGATACGTCGTGCTGAAGGCCAACTTTGTACCCAAGCCTGCAAATAACTCGTTCCAAAATCTAGAAGTGAACTTGGCATCCCTGTCTGGTAAGATCTTCTTTGGTACACCATGCAACTTCACTATATCTCTAATGAATACCTGTGCCACATCATTAGTTGAATATGTAGACTTCACTAGAATTAAATGTGCTACCTTAGTCAACCTGTCCACAACAATCATGATATAATCATGTTATCTAGATGTCCTCGACAAACTTGTAATGAAATCCATGGAAATGACCTCCCACTTTTGCTCTGGAATCAGAATAGGCTGAAGTAATCCACCTGGATGCTTACACTCTACTTTTACCTATTAACAATCCAAGCATCTAGCCACAAACTCAGCCACTTCCCTCTTCAAATTCGGCCAATAATATAACTTCTTCACCACTGTCAACATTTTCTTATATCTTAGGTGACCTGAATATGACTTAGCATGAAATTTCCTCAAGATAAGCTTCTTGAGCTCATTGTTGTCTGACACATGTATCATGTCCCTAAATCTGACCAAACCCTCTGTTGTGAGACAATAGTCCACATCCTAATCACATGTACCTTGTTGTATCTTGTGCATAAAATCCCTATACCTAGCATCCTGTTGTCCTACCATCCAATCCTATAAATCTATCCCCTAAGAACCCATAACTGCTATGTTGCTTACATGTATCCGTCTGCTAAGAGCATCTGCAACCATGTTCTCTTTACCTTTAATGTACCTGATCTCAAAGTCGAACTCACTGATCATGGCCAACCATCTAGTTTTCCCGACATTCAGATTCGGTTGGTCAAATAGATACCTCAATCCACTGTGATCACTCATCAAGATGTATCACCTGCCAAGAATATAGTGCCTCCACATCTTCAAAGCATGGATGATCCCTTCCAACTCAAGATCATGTGCTGGATAATTCTGCTCGTGCTCATTCAATTTCCTTATTCGTAGCATACTACTTACCATTCTTGCATAAGAACTCCACCAAGTCCTCTTTCAAGCATAAGTACATGCCACAAATTCTTTGTCTAGATCTGCAATCTTTAACATTGGAGCATTTGTCAACAAATTTAACTGCGCAAAACTGGTTGCACATTCCTCTGTCCATTCAAATTTATTACCTTACCTTTGCAATGATGTAATAGGATAAGAAATTTGTGAGAATTTCTTGATGAACCTCCTGTAATAACCTACTAACCCCATGAATGACCTTACCTCATCCACATTTCTAGGAGTTTCCTATTCAATGATAGCCCTTATCTTTTATAGATCCACTGATATTCCTTCCTTGGAAACCACACGCCCCAAGTAGTGTACCTTTGATTGAAAGACTCTGCATTTTCTAAGTTTGGCATACAACTGATGCTCTCTCAACAATCTCAATACTGCTGCTAAATGTTCGACATGTTCTTCCTCATTTTTAGAATATACCAATATATCATCAATGAATACAATAAAAAACTTATCAAGATAAGGGTGCAACACACT
The DNA here is from genome assembly GCA_000404065.3 of Pinus taeda. Taxonomy (NCBI): domain Eukaryota; kingdom Viridiplantae; phylum Streptophyta; class Pinopsida; order Pinales; family Pinaceae; genus Pinus; species Pinus taeda. Next base: position 11,765 of record APFE030931390.1, on the reverse strand, counting down.
ACTCATCAAGCACATAAAAGTAGTTGGAGCACTAGTCAAACCAAAAGGAACTACAACAAACTCATAATGCCCATATCTGATGCAGAAAGCAGTCTTGTAAACATCCTCTTCTTTAATGCGTACCTGATGGTATCCTGATCTCATATCAACCTTCAAGAACATTGTTGCTCCCTTCAACTATTTAAACAAGTCATCAATCCTCGACAACATATAAATGTTCTTGATGGTCTCTTTGTTCAATTGCCTATAATCAATGCATAACCTGATAGTACCATCCTTCTTCACAAACAATATTGGTGCACCCTAAAGCTATACACTTGGCCTAATGTATCCCTTTTCAAGTATTTCCTTCAACTGTAACTTCATCTCTACCGACTCCGATGTGCTCATCTTGTAGGGTGCCTTTGATGTTGGTGCTACCCCTGGTACCAACTCGATATAAAATTTTACTTCCCTATGAGGTGACAACTTTGAAATCTCTGCCAGAAACACATCCTGAAACTGTTGTAGAACTAGGTTTCTGCTCAAGACATCTGCATCCTCAACTTCCTTACTTTTGTCACTGGAAATATGCACTGCAAATAACACACACCCTTTCTTGCGACTACACTTCGCCTACATAGTTCTAACCATTCTGACTGAGGTTGCCTTCTTCTTACCCTCTAAGACTGTCTGTTCTCCATTGTCATCCAAGCACTAAATGGATTTGTCATAACAATACACTTTAGTCCTATGAAGATACAACTATTCCATGCCCAACAACATACTATATGATCCCAACGATAATACATTCAAATGTGTTGATGTAGGCATACCATTAAACTCAAATGCACAAGCTCTTACCCAATGGTGAACTCTCTTCTTTGTACGTGTAGCCAAATACTCTAACCAAGATTCTGCATGCACTTCTTTATTCAAACCATATTTATCCACCAGGCTAGGGTTAACATAACTATAATTAGATATAGGGTCAATCAAAATATAAATAACTTGATCACAAAGCTTACCTTCCATCTTTATAATAGACGATTGGTGATCCTTGCCTATTCTCCAATGCTGCATAGATCCGTGGAATACTCTACCCAACATCCCCCAATGTCTATGCCTCCTACACAGTGTATATTTGCAGTCTACCACCCTAATGTTGTGGACAATCTATCTTGCGATACTCTCCTTCATAAGTCTAAAACTGTAAGGGCTTCCAACCATCACCCTTGTTCTGGTCCTCAGATTGAAATCCTTATCCTCTATCAGATGCATTGAAATTCTTATGCAGGGCTACATTCTTCCTTTTTTTTTTACTCTTGAGGTCTCATTTGCTTCTTGTCCCATTTTCCTTTATTCTTTTCATTACCTTTCTAGTGTTGCTTAGTCTCAGATCTGCACTTTGATTACTTCGGGATGGCCTTCTCCAATGACCTAGGCTCATCAAACTCAATCATGTCTTTTAATTCTACAGGCAACCCACTGATGAATCTCTAAATCTTGGCCTTCTCCTCCTTGAGGTAAGGCACACACCTTAATAACTCCAAGAATCTGCTAGTGTACTCCTCATCAGTCATAGATCCCATCTTCAGCTCATAGAATTATTTTGCCCTGTCACCATAGTATCTCTATGATAAATACTTCTTTGTGGATAGTCTCTCAAACTCGCTCTAAGTCAACTCCTCTTCATAAATACCTCTAACATTCTTTACATCTTCCCACCAAATATCTGCTTTACCTTTAAGACTAAATGTCACTATTTTGGATTTCATGTTTTCTGAGTAATCATGCAATCTAAAGAAATTATTCATACCAAGAAACCATGCTTCTACGTCCTATGACTTCTTCATTTCCCCATCGAATGTAGGTGGCTTTGCTTTCTTGAACTCATCTCGCAAATATCCCCTGTCACTCCTCATGCAAGGATGATAACGATGTCGATCATAGTGCCTGCCAAAACCAAAACTAGAATAGTACATGTACCCATCACCTCTCCTATCCGGAGTATCCAAGAGCTTGCCATCTCTGTTCGTGTCATCTTTATCTCACCTGTACCCACTAGGAGACTTACTGCCATATGCCCCATCAATTTTGTTATCCTACCCATGTCTGATCTGAAGTGGTCCCTATCTTTGTAATTCTAACAAACTTTGAAGAATCAACACATTAACTTTTGCTAGTTTCTACTATGCCTGAATGATTTTGTCATTATCTGCCTTACAACTACCTATTTCTGCCTTCAAACTTCTTAATGTGTCTACTAAGTCAGAAGAATACCCAGCACCACGTTGCTCATCTGATCCATAGGGAGAGTCTTCTGAACTATAGTATACCATCTTGCTAGTCATCTTTGATGTTTTATTCCTGCAAGGTATATCATGTCAACTAAACCAAATCATAAACAAACCAACGTACCTTAGTTTGGTTCAAGGGAGGATATCTCGTCTTCAAGATCAACCAGATTAGCGCAATACATATATATATAAAGATAATCATATCAACATTCAATCATTATCCAGTCATCAATGCATGACCTTACCAACCGCATACCATGACCTCATGCATGACAACTACAACCATATATGTGTATGCATCCTTTAAAGACGGGGTCATCCTTCTCTAGATTTCTCCACCACAAAGGTTTTCTAAATTCCTTTCAATCCCCAAATAATTTGTTTTACTTATAATACAAGGGCACCATATGTCCATAACTAAAAGAATTATTATTATTAAAAACAAACCTACAATATATATAAAAAAACAAGTTTTTATAATTTATTGATTAATTTCAACTTCAATTCTTACCCTAAAATATGATATAAATTAAAAAAAATATTTACAAAGATAATCATTAATACATATACAAATGAAAATATTAAAAACACTACCACAAATATTTACACAAAAATTAATAAACTTACTCTAAACATTTACAAAATTAATAAACTTACCTTAACCATTTACATCAAATAAACCTAATTATTTGCATTTTCTAAGTCCCTGTAACTAGTCTTACTTTCCTATCACACTTTTTACCAATATAACATTTATTTTTCTTTCTATTTTTCCCAAAAGAGAAGAGTAAGCATAATTACTCCCCTTCCCTTATACCTCACAACTTGTACTTTCATACCATACGTTTACGTATATAACATTTTAATTTTTCACATACACAAAATGCTCCAACATTTTGAGGTTGTCATCTTCAAAAATAGTCCATAACCAGAGGTATCTCGGGTGAATTTTACTCATGGAATTATGTTTTAATAACCCTATTTATTATTATTATTATTAATGTAGATTCATTTTCCCTCTCATGTGGCAACTTAGGTGAACTTTACTTTCACAATTTACATTTTAATAACTAACCTTTTTACTGATGTAAATTCATTTAAAACTTAAACCATATCGTAGTTTTTTGAACTTTCTTTTAAAATGAAAAATGAATATAAATAGGACCTCATTTATTTTTATTTATATTATTTTGAACTTTCTTTGAAAATGAAAAATGAATATAAATATGACCTCATTTATTTTTATTTATATAATTTTATAACACACAGCAGGCGTTGGAGGCGAGTCTGGCCCGGCTGAGAGAAAGGGCGCCAAATAAGTCTTTAAATTTTAGATCATATTAGCAGAAGCTCGCGGAAAAAACATCATATGCCCTCCTATATATTGATAGGAACAACCACCAACAGCAGGTGCGGAAGCATGGAGGACTATCCAAACCCCTTCAATCCGGTACTATGCATCCATCTTTTCCCCTCAAATTTCTACTACAATTTTGCTATTCAACATACTTTCAGAGTGCGGGTGGGATATGTTTCATGGCTTCTAATGACACGAAATCCTTGATGGGTTTGAATTCATTGATGTTGTTATTAATTGCAGGAGACAATCCACGAGCTTTTCAAGTTGGTCTGGAGTCAAACAAGCAAAGGTGGTTTATTCAATTGCGAATACATTGGCCTATTTGTTTTGCCACTATCCTCTGATCTCTATTCAAAGCTTCATTAAACGCAGGGTTGTTTTAAAGTGCAAAAATGAAAACATCTCCACTTTTATTTCTGATATCAATCCATGTTGCTACTGTTTTTTCAGAACGCGCACATAAAGAGGGCGGGGAAACAGAATTGGAGGTACGCTGGTGCATAACACTGCATATTTCTTATTTCTGGATGAGTTATTGATCAGACAACTGTTTGAAATTGAATATATGTGCTAGTCTGGCAATTTAACAGAGGAAACAAAGGAAAAAAAGTATAAAATATGGCATAATGCATCTAGATTGCATATGGCGATCGGCCATGGTGTAAAATATGAAGTGGGATTTTGATTTTGTGCTGGCAAAGCTTCAGTCACAAACAAAACTCCATGCTTATTAGGTGCCTAAGCTTCCACAATGGTTTGGGAGGTCTGCACTGACTGACTATGAATTTTTCGATCATCACAATCATTCACAATGGTCCCAGTGACCTGAGGCACTCCCCAAAGCACCCTTCCCAGAAGTGTCCAACAAAATTGCTGAAGGAGGGGTGTGGGGGTGTCGAACCATAAAATCCCATTAGTCTGCTTTTGTGTGCCTGGCAGAGAGGGCGGGTTCTACCAACAGTGGTCGTTGACTCCTTGAAGAGGATCGACTTCCCACGTGGAAAAATAAGCAACCATGGTAATAAGAGCTTTCTACATAATCGAGGTTTAGATTCTTTGTAACCAAACAAAAAAACTAGGCACAATTCTACGTTAACATGAAACAAAACGAGCAAAACATGCTCATAATGGGAAATGGAAATTAGGGTTCATGACAAGAAATGTTCTAGGTTATTTAACACATACATGAAAATTTAATTTCTTTTAACTATCAACACTTATCATACAAAAATTTTTGCAAATCATTCAAAATTCTAAAATTAAAAAGAGGCATCACATTCATATTCATAACAAAAACCAGGGCATCCTCAACATCATGATTCATATTCATAACAGAAAGTTTGCATCAGTGCAAATAACTAAACGTTCATTGTTCAGGTCATAAAGATAAATCACTTCACAAATAAATTATTATTTGGATGTAATGTCCTTTTCAAATTAATTGCCCAAGGAAGGATGTAGTAGGCTATTTAACCCCATAGGCCATAGTCATTTAAAAAGGGAAAATTATTATTTAATGTTACTTGGTAATATTAGATATAAAAATTAAACTGGAGCGATTGTAGGGAAATTTGCAAGTCACTCAAATTTGAATTTAGGAGGGAAAAGCCCCAAAGATAATCTGTAAAAGGAAGGAACAATAGTCATTAAGATCATCATGGATTGTTATTCTTTTTGATTTTGGGTTGAGGCTCTTGGAGGGTTTTAAGACTTCTTTTCTCTAGTTGGTTTCGGTGGTGAAAGATCCCACCCTAGCTAATCTCTCCACTATGTTTTGCTACGAGATCAAATTTCTGGTTGGGTTACAATCTTCATAGGCAGCGAAGGGTTGGAGTTGTTTATTTGTCGCAGCAAAGGTCTAGTGAATCATTTTTCTAGAGCATTGAAGGCTAGAAAAGCTACATTTCTAAGCCAGCAAATGGCTGAGGCTTATTGTCGCCCGGATTGTATAGGCACCGCGACAACACTCAGGATGGGGGCTGTAACTCTGATCCCCACCCACTCTGTTTTGAACAACAGGCTATGGGAGGTAGTCCTTATGGAATGAAATGAAGGAAAACAAGTTGGAAACCAACTTGTTTGGGAGACACAAATGAGTGGCCTAGCCAATTGGTTAAATTCAAGCAAGATTATTCATTAAATTAGATTCTAAAGTATGAGACTAATGCTTTAATGGAGTCACAAATTTTTGTTTTCTATAAATTGGAACCAAATGACTGGATGATCACCTGTTGTTTGAATGCTTGACTAACCTATATGATATGCAAGACTTAGGACCTATGTGAGATGTAGTGATTTTGGTAAATTTTAATTAGATGCCTATTCTAAATGTAACATTTTCCCTAATTGTTTTGAGAAGCAATTCTCAAAGTAAGTAGTGAAATGGAAGCCAACGGGGAGCAGACAGTGGCTTGTTTAATGATACCCCCCCTTGTATTTCACTCACTCAGTGCCTCCGGCGCTGTAGAGACTATGGCTCTAACGACTGCAAGGTCACTCTGTTAACTACTAGGAGAAACTGAATCTCTCAAGCTCGTGTGAAAATGGTTGCCCTATATCTCTATCAACCTAGCTTATGCTAGGAGGTAAATTATTAATGCAAGCTAGATCTAGGACGCTAAATGCAAGATGACAAGTGATGTTATCTTGAATTAAGATTGTTTGAGTTTCTTAAGTACTTAAGTTATGATTACTCTTTATGCCAAAAGTACTTAACAACAATAGGAAAAACGATCTTAATACAGGATGACTGCTTAACGATACAAGTGCAAAATTTAACTATAGGTCAATCCACAAGATGCTTAAGTAAATCAACTTAACCACCAATGATTATCAACACAAGATATTATACCAATTCAAATTTAGAAGCCCAAGATAACTCTATCAACAAGATTAACTTCACATTTTGAGTGCAAAGTTAGACAACCTTTAAGACCAAGATGATATAAGTCAATTTCAAATTTATGATAGTTTATATCAACAGTGATAATTCAGAAATTTCAGACTTTACTAGTGTTATGACAGCAATGAGGAAGCCACTTTAAATCATGAGATTTTGCTCAACCATGAAACATAAAAATTTCCAATGACCAACAAATGTAAATTAACTTGTTTAGTCCCCTTTTTTTTTTTGTAAATTTGTCTACTCCTATTATTATACAAAAAGATTACAACGAGGCTGGCCTCAAAAACTCTCCATACTGAGTTATGGCTTTAGCAGGACTTTTACATTGGAGGGTGAAACTTCCCTTTGAATCTGACTTGACCAACAAATAACCGCCAGACTCTTGAAAATTGAACGACAGACAATTTGACACGGACTAATCCCAACTGTCCCAAAATTTACCCAGAGAGTTATACAAACAGAGATAGAACAGCAAGCATGGTCGGAATTGGAAACCGACTTTGACCTGAACATAGCTAAGCCATACCATAACCTTATCAAAAACTACCAAACAAAGTAGGCGGAGATCTGAAAGCATCGAACATACATCATAGAGCAACAGAGGCGACCGCCTGTGACCTTGGTTGGACCAAAACGACGTGAAGGTGAGCTCATACATCCACAGACGTAGAAGGTTGCTCCTCGACGATCCTGCATCCATATTGGTCTGACGCGCTCGAGTCTGTATGTGGAGCTTTGTTTTTAACTGGCTCGCTTGGACCCGCAACCGCACCAGAGGTCTTCGCAGTCTGAATTCTTTGACAATGAACAGGAGAAGGTTGCCTACGCTCCGTAGAGGCTTCGGGAGGAGCTGCGTTATCGCACTTTTCAATCTTAACAGACACAATATAGGTGGAGTTGTCCATGGAACAGGGGATGCAAAAGCGGGTCGAGGGATGAGAGCTGTGTGAACAGGCCGCTGCACGAGCCCGCCCTCTGCCTCTTCCCCTGCCTTGCCTTGCAACATGGGAATCAATTTCTTCGGAGGAGGATTCCGTGGTGTGAGAGGAGCGCTATTGGACAACCCTCCCTCTGGAGCCTCCCCGAGACCCGCCCTTCTGCTAATGAGACGGAGCCGTTCCCGCGACATTCTGAAATTTCGTGAGGGATGACGCTGGAGCAGGGAATGCATTGAGAGCGGAGTCTCCGTGAGCCAAGAGGCACAGAGGGCCGAGGAACTGTGAGCGGAGGCACACTAGCTAACAGAGGCACAGAGAGTAACGGCTCCGAGATCCACAAAGGCGAGGCTTTTGAAGCACAGAGGAGCGAGGTGAGAAAGGGCACAAAGAGCCAACAAGGGATGTCAACAGAAGCAACGAGGGGCGCGGGGATTACACTAAGATAGAGACCACTACAGACGGGAGAGCCAGAGCTGGTGACCTTGTGATGGAGGATACTGCTCCCAAAGGAAGAGACCGAGACCTTCTGTGCTGAGGGCCGAGGCCTAATCCCCTGAGACCACTGCCGTGACCCGAGAACCAGCAGCGACCAAGACAAACAATGCAGCCGAAGTCGAGACGTCAAATGAGACATAGCCAGCGGAGGCTGGCTCTTATAATAACACATAGTGGCGCCCAAAGCAATAATCAGAACACAGCAGACGGTCTGCAACCAAATCGCCGGAGAGACGAGTCGCGGGAGCTCCATTATGCTGCAGACGGCGAGTTGCAGGAGATAATTAAGAGCGGCATTCAATTTAACCTTATAGGGATGGCAGCCCCGCCGTTTAACCTTACAAGTGGCGGGTCTGGGCTGCCACTTGCCCAGTGGGAACGCTGCCAATGTACTGTCCCCCTTATTAATCACCCGCAGCCGGGGTTGTTTAGTCTCCTTTATGATGAAGTATTTAGTGGTATTTCAGATCTGATATATTTATAACAACATTAAATAGATCACAAATCAACAAACTAATGAGGCCCAAAACGATGTCCAAGATGTCAAAAAATAGTAAAATTTCACAAAATCTTGAAAAAATTATTTTCTAGGGCTATTTAGAGGATGTGATTCATAAATTTTAGATCTGATCTATTTATTACAGCAGTAAAGAGATGACAGATCAACAACCCAACAATGCTGAAAACAATCCCCAGTATATCAAAGAACAGTAAAATTTTTTTGGAAAGTATTTGAATCAAAATTCCTACAAAAATATATCAAGTAAAGTAGCACATAGGAAGTCCGTAGTCAATACATACCACATATCAACGAACAAGAATACCTCGAGTTGCACCCCAAAGTCTTTTATTATAATAGAAAAAATAGTTCCCAGCGGGACAAAAATTTACAAAATTCTTCAACAACAATTCTAGCCATAGATCAAAATGACTAGAGACTCAACTGACTCTCTAATTTATAGATAAATCCTCCAAATAGAAAAATAATGACTAGTTTCTTTGATCTTCGTCAAAATATTTTTGGCCATTAACTTTGAGATCTTTTAATCTTGGCTTTTGATTTTTTTTTTCGAGGAATTTTCGAATTTATCATTTAATTCCATTTTAATTAGTTCAAAATTAATTATTTTGAGCCAATTTCCTAAAAAATTTGACTTTGACTTAACCACCAAGATCTAAGGGTCCAAATTTTCTTGAAATATACAATATTTCCTTGGTGGACCTTTAAAAATTGATTCTTTCAAGACCCACAAATTTTTCCATTTGGAGAATTCATTTTCCTATGACAATTTAATTTGAATCTAATTAATTAATTTTTTGGTTTAAGATTTAATTTTCGAGTTGTTTTTAGTGAGACTTTTTGGAAGCTTTTTCGGTGGGGTTTTTTCAATCTAATTTCTCTAAAATCCAATAGTAATTTATTGAAATCACAAGTTTGATGGGTATCCCCTGCACAATCTAAGTGCCTAGGGGTTTTTCAGGGTTCTGAATCCATATATACAGTAAAAAAACTAGTTCAAAGAACAAAAATCAAGATTTCACCTCAAATATTTCCGCTAAATTCCAGCACCAGAAATTTCAAAAAGTCGCACTAAAGACAACTCCTTTAATTATATTTTGCTAGAAAAATTAATTAATTTACACATGAGGTGATTAACTATTTTTCCAACCCTCTAATACATATGATTTTTCATTTACAAGACTCAAAGAGGGAATATACATTCGTCTTAGATCCTCAAGGCACATAATCCATCTGCGACACAATATGATCTAGTAAACCAAGTGATTTGTAATAAGATAATTAAGCTAATTAGCTTAAATTATTTCCTAACCACTTTTACATCAGACTCGACTAAAACACTAGGACTCACCTAATAATCCGACAATAAATTTCGCCCTAGCTTTGGTGTTTAATCTGGAGGGAAAAACTCTTCTGATTAACCGTGTCAAGACAGGTAATCAATTAGGTTAAAAAACCTCCTAGGATGGAATTCGTCATCAAATTATAGGCTTACCTAGGTTGTTACATAGACTCAAGGTTTACTAAGATCATTTACAATATATAACTTGCAAAATGAGATGACCATGACACATGGACTATTGATATGTGATCCGATCCTTTTTGAAAAAGTTGGTACTTACGCTTCCTTGGAATCTTTGACAATTTGAGTGCAACAAGACTCATCTCTCAGGGACAACGAGGGTTGGAAAAAGAGGAACGCATTGAGTAGCGGCTTGTCTGGGCCAATGTTGCACGAAGCGCCCCCCCCCGGTTCCAAGCCCTGAAGCGCGTCCGGTATGGAAGTGCCTAGGAAGCTTGGCCGGACGCTTCGACATTTTTAGTCGCTTCTTGGAAATTTGGAAGCGCGGTACGGAAGCGTCGCTTCTAGGCCTTCGAAGCGTGTTTCGTACGACGGTTTGGAGGAAGAAGCGTATGCTTCGGGAAAGAAGGCCGCGCGCAAGGGGAAAAAATATATATATATATATATTTTTTTT